>OX451217.1:47875482-48011804 GCA_949628195.1 Phasia obesa
GCTGTGCCCGCCACGTCGTGAGCGTCCCGACAATATTTTGCTCGATTTTGTTTTTAAAAGTATTCATCACAAATTGTAAGACCTATAAAATGCAACTAAACTAAGAAGAAACTACCAATAACAGAATTTCATAGCCACACTCAAGTCGTAGTAAGTATTTCATATTTTGTCAGCGCCATTTATACAAAAGTACTGTATACAAATACCGGAAAACCTGCTTTCACTGGTTTTCTCCACTTTCTCTTGGAAATGAGATATTTTTGCGGAAAGAAAGTATCCTATATTGGGACCAGGATACTTAGGTACCCTCCTTACAAAATTTTGTTAAAATCCATCCGTGATGCGAACACAAACGAAAAGGAGACAGACAGACAGACGGAAATGAGTTGCTATGTTATTTTATGTATAGATTAGACTATCTATTTATTCGGGTTTTGATTTTATTCGATCAAAAAATTTATCGATTTTACAATTAATCGATTAAAGTTTTTGAATTACTCGAATTAGTCGAGAATATTAAAACAAATTGCAACCAATGAGAAAAGACAACCATGATTTTTAAAAATGTGTTTTTCGATTTCTTTATTTAAATTAGAAAATTATTAACTTTTGATATTTTTATTTATTCCTCCAATAATCAGAAAAAATTTTGAACATAAATAATATGAACTGAGTTCATAGCATTAAGTGCCCTAGTAAGCTAGTAGGTAGTATGCTAGTCAGTCTGTCCCAAACACTGTTTCAAATAACGATTATTCTCGATAATTAAGTTTTATTAAGAATATAATTTCTAATTGTATTGTGACGTTAAAACAAAGTATGAAATATTAAATAAATAGTATGATTTTGAACGTAATATTTTTCATGAAGCGCAAATATTAATTGTTTTTAGTTTTGCACTTCAAACACACTTGTGTAAATATGTTGAATACATGGACACGTGATGAATCCTCCTAGTAAGAGAAATTCTGAAATAACCTTAAACTGATACTTAGTTATGGGACTGTTAATACTTTATGTTTAACGATAAACTATACACTACGAAGAAGATTTGAATTGTGTAGCATATAAATCTGTGGCAATAAGGAAAAAGTGCTTAAGTCTGATTTTTAAGTTTTGTAGGAGAGCAATTTTAAACTTTAAAATAATTTTTTTTAAAAAATAACTCATCTTTAAAGTTTACCTATAGGAGTCAAACGTATGATTTTGAAAAATATCTTATATCGTTGCAATTAATAAGTAGTAAAATAAGCTTCTATGATTTTGAAAAATACTTGGTAGTTTCTTAAGCTTTTTTCCAAATACGATTCGGCATTGAAAAAAGATGAGCAGAAAGTTTTTTTGCTATAACTTCCTGAAAAATAGTACAAAATAATTGAAACTTTGCACATGGGTACTTTGAAGTACAGAGATTTCAAAGGTGCCAGTAACTTAGTTTTTGCTTAAGTCGACTTAAGCACTTATTCCTAATTGCCACAGAAATATTAAAAATTTTAAGTATGTTCATATTATTGCTTACGAATGAAAAAAGTCATATTCGATTTATGGAAAAATTCATGGGTTATATGTTTTATTTTTTCTCTGTATGTCTACTAAACACGTCTAGTCCGAAATTATTCTTAAACGAACAAAAAAGTAGTTAAAAATTAGTCACAAATTGATGATCTTAATAAATATTAATTTTAGTCAATACGTCGATTAACCGATTTAATAGGTTCGAATTATTTTTTAATCGAAATTTGCAAATTTTCTTACTCGAACAATTAATCGACACCAAATTTTACGATTAATCGAGCGATGATTGATCGATTGGATGCTCTTCTGCTTATAACCATAAAAAAGTATTAAAAACAAAATATTTTAAATTTGTTCGTATGTAACCAGAGTATGTGTAAAGGAAACCAAATAATATGTGGTGAAACCAAAATATTTTTTTAGTTTTGAGTTTAAGGATTTTATGACATTGATATGTGAATTTTCTTGTTTATGTTTTAAAAAACAATAAAATATATTTTTAAATTTTGTATGTATTTAAATATATCAATAATTTGTATATACAGGAACATAGGTTGTGTACATGAAATCTCCATCGGTCTTGGTCTGCTGCTTAAAAAATACTAATTGGGTAATAAGCGCCGATGGGTGTATCTAATATTAAGTAAACTAATTTAATTATATAGAACAATGTTTTTTATTATAATTTTTTTTTACTGTTGTCAGAATAAATAAATGACGAAATAAATTTAAGAGTATTTAATAGCTTCTACTCTTTTATTACACAAAAATCATTATTCAAGTTTTACAAATATAAAGACTCTGACTTAAGTTATTTTTTAATTTCTTTAATCTAAACTAAACGTGTAGTTCCCCTAACCAATCGACCTATTTGCGTTAAACATTCTTACTTAACTTTTTATTTGCTGTTGTGTTTTATATGTATTTTATTCCGATTTTCATTTTTCCTTCGTATTTTGTTTAGTTGCAATCCGGCATTGTACTTATAAAAAAATATATAGAAAATACTTCGCTTAATGTAAAAGTTTTTCGATTAAAAGTATTATTTTGTATTATTTGTATAAGCAGTCGTTGTGAGTAAGAAAATGATAAAACACACGGCACAATATAGCAACAGCAACAGCAACAAAAGTGAGGCTTAAATGAATATAAACTCCCTAACAAAGCGCAAACTAAAAATAAATAAATAAATTCTACCTTTAAGGCAGAGTAGAAAAAAAAAAAGATTTGTACTTGTAAAATGTTTAGGTTTCTTCGAGGTTTCCTTAAAAGTTTACTTCCATGCTTTTACTTGTTTGTCACATTTAAGCAATCGTACTTAAGAGAATGTGATTATGCAGGTGTTAGTGAGGGGGACGATACACTTCAAATACCTCTTTTTATTCGGCAGTAATTTTCCAGATGTTGCTCAGGAAATGTATTTGTTTTTTAATCTTTGTTTTTTAGTTAAAGCGGAAATTTCTGAGATCAAATTTTGTGTTAAACTGAATTTATTTTACAATTTCTGCGTACTTATATCAACTCACTCTTCTGTTTATACTACTGTTAGGCAAAAATTTTCATTGCAGCTTTTAAAATTTGTAAATTTCAACAAGAGTGGAAAGGGATATTAATGTCATTATTTGAATTTTAATTTTTGCAAATAGCACTACTTGTTGTTGTGTTTTGACATCTATAGATACTGTATTCAGAAAGAAATATAGTTTACAACAAACAACAGCTGAATCTAAAGGAATCTAAAGAACATGAAGTTATTGTTACAATTGATTTTTAACGATTTCCAGGTGGATTGATCCTCCCATTTGTAAACTTCGATACACTTCCTTCACTGGGACTTTTTGCCATTTCGCATTTATCACAACAAACGCATTTATCAAAATGTTATCTTGTGAAAGGTAATGTTACCTTGTGAAAGGTAACATTAAAGAAGAAATTGATAATTTGGGGCCAGATAATGTATGAGCAATAATTCGTACATCAAATAGGGAAATATTTTTTACAAATTAGTGTCGGCAATTCTACAACTTTAAATATTTTTTTTTTTTCATTTCTCATTAGGCTATTTTTCGCGCAAAAGTGGTTGGGTTGGGTTATAAAATTACCGATTTCTCCTAGTACTTCTTCTAAATATTCTCTCTCCCTACTTCTCAACAAAGGTAATGTTCGTTTCAATTTCGCTCATACATTCAAAAAGCCAGGATTCACTATCCTACACAATCGTACGAGTCATTCATAAAAAAATCTCAAAAAATTAGGAAAATCAAAATGGTCTTATAGGTACCACACTATCATACAAAAAAAAGGTTTGCAACAAATAATTTAAGAATTTTTTTTTAAAAGGTTATCATATCTTACAATCTTGTCAAAAGCGTCTGTCATACATACATTTCTAGTCCAGGCTAAAATTTTCTTAGCACACATGCTAATTTTGACAGATTGTAAGACTGAGTATGATAGTGAATTAAAACTTTAGGCAATCAGTTTTGACTTTTTAATACATTCCAGCAATGAGTATTAATCTGTACCTCTAATTCCAGTAAGGTACTAAAAGAAATAAAACAAAAAAAAAATAAATTAATATTAAGTCTATATTCTATTGTCAGATATATTCTATTACTCCATTCACTCCTCCTTCAATATCCTTGAATTTGAATATTCGCTGGATGACAAGGGATAGAAAATATCTATGAATATCATTTCAACCTCTAAGAACGCATTTTTCTTTGGAATTTCATGGGCTGTCTCATTATCTAAAATGTTTTGTGGACAGTTATCGAAAAAAACTAAATATTATGCTGTTCACGAAGAGCCTTTGTGATACCTGCTAGCCAAAATAACAGCTGGTTTATCAATGGAGATTGTTCTGGCTATCTTTCGAAAAAAAAATACGCGATATTTCCTTAAATATTATTTTGTAGGGGGGATACCAAAGCGGACTACTTATTTCATGGGTACCATTTCGACACCTTTCGGTCCTCAATGATTCCTGGTATCCGACTGGTAATTTACGACTACCTTACCAGACGGGCGACTGGTACATGACAAATTTCTTCGACATTACAGAGTCTATGGGAATTGATAACATTTGCTTAAGACTAAGGTCTCCACGGTATCTCTATTTAATGTGTGTGTGTCCGTATTCCAAAACTCTTTTATGTTAGCCTGTTTCCAGGCATAGTCTGCAAGTATCTTGTTAACTCGGTTTTTAATTTGACCAAAATACTTCACACTCCGTAACCTGTACTATCGGAGAGTAACCTGTACTATCGGAGTTTGATCAGTTTTACATTAAGTGCTATTTATCATTTTGAACCCATTTGTGCCTTTACAGACAGGCACCCGAACAATATTATATTTATCTTTAAATTTGAAATATTTTTAATATATCTGTGGCAATAAGGAAAAAGTGCTTAAATCTGATTTTTAAGTTTTGTAGGAGAGCAATTTTAAACTTTAAAATAAGTGTTTTTAAAAAACAACTTATCTTTAAAGTTTACCTATGGGAGTCAAACGTATGATTTTGAAAAATATCTTATTTCTACCAAAAGTACGCAGGCGTTGCAATTAATAAGTTGTAAAAGGAGTTTCTATGATTTTGAAAAATACCTTGTAGTTTCTTAAGCTTTTTTCCAAATACAATTCGGCATAGAAAAAAGATAAGCAGAAAGTTTTTTTGCTATAACTTCCTGAAAAATAGTACAAAATAATTCAAACTTTGCACATGGGTACTTTGAAGTACGGAGATTTCAAAGATGCCAGTAACATAATTTTTGCTTAAGTCGACTTAAGCACTTATTCCTTATGGCCACAGATATAATAAAATTTTACTAAAAATAAAAAATATACGAAATTAAAGCCATTTTTATTGGTATTACTTTCCCTGTAGTAGAAATATTGAAAATAATATTTTTAGGAATTACGTCATAAGGATTAAACTTAAATATTAACTAATAATAATAAATATGTGTGTATTTTTTGAGTTTCGCATAACTATGCTACAAGTAACGTCTTAAATTCATGCGGAGCAAGATTTCTTTAAGATTTGATTTTTGAAGCCTCTTTCAAGTCGACCAATTAACGCAATTTTATTTCCTCGTACAATATCATATTGAAAGTAATACAAATATTTCCACATTCTTTGGTAATTTTTTTGTTGTTGCAAAATTTAATAAACTGAACTGTGTTTAACCATTTGTAAACAACATATTTAAATACAGTTATTAAATTCATAACGAAAAAATGTTATAAAGGAAAAACATTTTTATGAAAATTCACTTAATATACAAATATTTTTTTGTATTATTTTCCGTTGTTTTGTTGATAAAGGTAAAATGATAACAACAATTTAAATTTTATATTCTTTTAGGGCTCAAACAAATAGAATTCTTGTTGTCATTAAACAGCAAAACAATTCAAATATAACCAACGTTGGCAAGCGATGCCAAGCCAGGCCAGGCCAGAAGGTTTTGAAATGCAGTCGCCAAAAGAAGCAGCCAACACGGTTAATAAAATGAAAATTTTATTATAAAACCGTATGGTTGACCAAAATTTTATTTTTCAATTGTTGTTTTTATTTTTTTGTTAGCATTGCTGGGTTTTTTTTTGCTGCTGCTGTTTGAAATTTTTCATCCTTTAAATCCCTCAGTTGTCCGTAGCTAAGGCTTGCCGGCATATTGTTCTAGATTTAGAGCAACAGAACGTTGTTTTTTTCACTTTCTTTATTTGTTTTTTAATACATAGCGTCAGTATCTGTCTGCCATATAACATACAGTGGTGGAGAAAATGTTTGAAATTACCGTTATATACAAAATGTATTTGAGAACTGTTTTGATAATTTTTTTAATTTCTTTAATTTTTTTATCAAAATTTATTTTACATTTTTTACCTATAAAATAATATAATTGTAACAGAACCGTTTCTGTATATTTAATATTTTTGAAAATATTGTTGCTGGTGCAGATAGTAATCGAAATGGAAGATAGTAATCTTGGAATCATTTCCAAGAGAAAATGGAGAAAAATGGTATTAAAAACTTGGCAGCACCTCTTATATTTTGTCAGCTGGAAACTTTAAACACTATTTACAGAACTTTAAAATAAATTTTTTTAAGTAAAAACGCTTCACTATTGAAACATAGCATAACATTTAATTTTTTATAAATGATGTCATAGTAGACCAATTTTCATTTACTTTATTTTAATAGTTCAATAGATAAGGCTATAATATTAAAGTCACTTTCAGAACACCCTTTAATTTTTAGTAATGTTTATAATAGTGGCATTGGAAATTCATCTACTGTGAAAATTCCAGAAGCATACTTCTGACGATTCAAAAATAAGGCCATATACGTAAAAAGTACATCACCGCCGGAACACCCATTGATTATTGTTTGCTATTATTTTGTATACTTCTTAATAGTTCTAATTACTCTACCTATTACGGTTCAAAATGTAATGTCATAAAACATAATATTACGACACTATCAGCTATTCCTTTAATTTTTGGTATTTGTTGTTATAGCGGCCACAGAAAATTTTTTCACATCTATGAACATTTCAAGATTCTAGTTTTATAGTTCCAGAGAAAGAGGGCTCTAAAAGATGGACTTTTTCCTACGGAACCCTAAAAATAGGAAATTACGAAAAATACGGAAGGAACGAAGTTCGCTATAAACTGAAAAAAAATTACTGTTATAATGGCTATAGTATCACCCACTTTGTTAAAAATTTAAATGTCTTCGCTTTATCGCTAATAATATATATCAAAATATTTGGTATGATATGTAAACATTCTTTATAATTTTTAAATTTGTTTCTATAGAAAAATCTGTTAAATAAACTTATCAAAATCGGTTCAGAAATGGAGAAGTTTCAAGATAACAAACATAAAATATACACAGAAGTTTATCAACTTCTCCTATTGAAAGTCGTTGAAAATGAAACCAAATGTGGTGTTAAAAATTATATCATGTCTCTTGTAATAATGGTCTTGTTACTTCTTGTGCATTAATTAATTGCAAACTTGAAATTAAAAAATGTCTGTCTGACAGACAAAGGCTTCACTGTGTTACAGATATGTTTTTTTTTTTAGGAGAAGTAATACTCAGGCAATTTAAGCCTATACTAATCGAATAATTTCCTTTGTTAAAAGGTAAGAGTAGATAAGACAAATGGTTGAATAGATAGTAAAGCTTCACTTTCGCCAACACTGCAATTATATTTATTTTCAAAATATAATTGCAGCGCCTGTGGTGTTCTTCAGGCGCATTCATTTGAACTGGTATAACCATTTTATTAATTACTAGCTGTACCCACACATGTTGTATGCGTTCTCACAATATTTTGTTCGATTTTGCTTTGAAAGTAAATCCACACCAAATTTTAATTTTATATAAAGGTACCCCTCTCTGGATGAAATTCTAAAAATTAAGTAAAATTCTAAAATTCTCAAAATTATTGTAAAAGGTGTTTAGATATTTTAAAAACAATGTAAATTCCACAAAGTAAAAATACAAATTTAATTCAATTGGGTATTTGGCAGTAATTTATATTTTGTCATTATTTTAAAACAGCGCCATCTGTTGGGCAACCGTGCTTAAAATATCCCACCTTTAAAAATAAAATAAGCCTTAAAGTATGCAGTACCTTTAAATCGGTAAAAAAAACATCGGCATACTTTTACTGCTTTTTCTACACTTTCTCTTGGAAATATATGATATTTTTGCGGGAAGTATCCTATATTGGAATCAGAATACCAAGCTACATTCGCAAAAATTTTGTTAAAATCCATCCAGTAGTTTATACGTGTTGCGAACAGAACAGACAGACAGACAAACATACAGACAGACAGACAGACACATAGACAGACAGGATATGAGTTACTGTTTTATCATATGTATAGATTCTATTTCGCCGGCTATATATACGCAAAGAAAAAACCTGGTTATGGTATGGTCACAGGAACCCCATTATGTTCTCTGTAACAATATATGGTTGCGATGAACACATTTTAGTTGTTTGTAACATTACTTTGATCCCTGTAAAAATATTTTGTTTAAAATTTTATCATTAAATGGTTACTACGTACAAAAACTTCAACATGGTTGGTTTTAACTATTTAATGTTTAATAGACAACCAAAGTTTTTTCGTAGCTAACCAAAAGATTTTTAAAAATAAAAATTATTTGTTTTTTTATGTCATCGGCCTCTATTGTCTTGTGCATTAAAAAAATAATAAAAAATGTGTAAACAATTGTTTCGGGAATTCAATTTAAAAATAAATATTTAATTAATTCTTTTTCAACCATCTTCTCTGGATAAGCGCAATTCGAGTCCTCTCGGTGTGAGACTGTAATTTATTTTTAATTTTTAGACCAAAAAAATTAATAAAACCTCGATCATGAAAATTAACAGGGATAATATTTCTGATAGTGAAATGTTCGCAGATACAGAACGATTTTGGTCGGTGATGTAATTTACCAGGTGAAATTAAAAGTGAAGATTTCTATACCTGAGCTTAAGAAGCTGATGAGGATACAAACTCAAAAGCTGAGACCGGCGTTGATGTTGTTCTCAATCACAGTTTATAAGAATCAATCACAGAGACAAGAAAGACTTTACTTTGTACTTGAAAGACTACATGGTGTTGGCTGAATTGGAAAAGAAATACCCCGAAATTGATGTCTTCAAGAACAATTCTTTACTGTTAAGGCCATGAACTGCGATGGTATGGGAAAATGCTAATTAAATTTTTGTATCTATGCATTGATAAAATCATCTGTTTTTATATAAAATCATTAATAAAAAATATTAAATAATTTTGTATTTTCAAATGTAAAAAAACTGGCATATCCATTTCATATGACATTTCATATCTCTTAACCATATAATCGTTAATTTAACCATAATACTATAATGTTCAACAATAATATGGTTTCACTATAACCATAATATGTTGCTCTTAGATTATGGTTACTTCAACCATGTTTTTTCTTTGCGTGTAGTGTTATACGATATCAAAGGCGACGAGGGCGGTGTGATAATTACATACTATTATGAATATATATATAATACTTATCAGAAAAATCGATGTTGGCGCGGCTGGTTATTGAACTTGTAATACTCTCAATTACTCGATACTACTCAATGATTTTCAATTGGGTACTCAATTGTACTTAATACTTCCGTTTAGATAATAGCAGTGGAAATTTTATGTCGTATTCAGCAAATATTTTTAGAAATTTATTTCTAAAATATTTTTAGAAATTTATTTCTAAAAATACTTCCATCGATTAACTACTTTTGTGTGTTAAGTATTCAAAAAAATTATAAGGTATCAAGTACTTTGCTCTAGTGCTAAATAAATACATGAACTACTGCACTGTGTAATACAGCAGACTGTAATACTTTGATTATGTAGAAGAAAAAGCAGAATGAAATTCGCTCTGTACCTAAGAAAATTAAATTATAAATCGGTTGTTATATTTCTTCACATTTAGACTTTATGAAGTGGAAGGAAATGAAGCAGTGTTACCATAAATAAAAATTAAACAGAAAGTTTATCATGCAAGAAAATTTATAAGATAATCTATAAAGATAAATTATTTTATTCACATCAAATTCAGTTTAAGTTTAACTTGTTAGTAATTAAACTAATTAAATTTATTAAAAAATTCAAATATAAAATAAATCTTTACACTCGGCAACACTGTATACATTAAAATTTACCACTGTTGTAGTGAAGAATCTCAATTTTTCAAATGGTTTAAAAGGTTTAAGTAATTCAAATGAAAAGAACACCAAATTTTGTAAAGACGTGTCATCACAAAAAGTTTTTTGTTGTCTCAGGTCAAAGTGTTTTAAACACCACTGTATGTAATTGCGATTGTATAAATCCATTATGTTTTTCAAAACAACATTGTTTCAATTTTTTTTTTCTGTACATATATAAAATAGATGGGAATGATTTTTTTCATATTTTAAGAATAAAAACTTTTTCTAACAACCGCATCGCATAGAATGAAAAAACATTAACACAATATGTCTAAGCCTATTGTGGGTAAAAATAATAGATACTTGCAAACAGAGGAAAATAATACAAAAACTAAATGTATAACAGAAAAACTGAAATATTCTATATTAATATTTGTGTGCATATTTTGTGTCCCTTCATCGCCGACACCCTGATAATATGCAAGCCGGTTTTTATTAGTTTTTGTTTTGGTTTTAATCCTTATCTTTTTTGTGAGAGGTATTTGTGGTGCTTTGTTTGGAAAATAATACGTATTGAAGTGACGCATATTTCGCTGTAGCTGCTGCAAGGACTACGTCTAAAATTGTAACACATCTTGTATTTCAAGTTTTGTTTTGCCAGTTTACATTTCTAAGGTTTTTTTTCAATTATTTTTATGGACTATTTTCTTTCGTAGCAACTCATACTCGTTTTTATTTTGCATTTTAATCTGGTAATTTGCAAGTTTTAAGAATTACTATTAACTAGAAATTTGTGGTTCCCTGAAGAGTAAGCTACATTTTATTTAATAAGTTCTTAGTTTTTTATAAGTTAATCATTATTAAATTTTTATAAGTAATTTAATATTTTCTTAAGTGTTTACCTCCAGTATGGACTAGTGCGTGTATTGTGGATTTTAATACAACATTTTTTTGTGTTTATTGGTTATTATTTTAAACAAATAAGGTGCTATTTAAACCTTTTCTGGATACAAGGTTCAACAGTTCCTGTTTTTTTTAGCTCTAATCTTATTAGTTCCTTAAGCTAGACAGTTGAGAAAAGCTGGCTTTGTCTATTTACTGTATTTGCAATTAAACCTACATTTTGTGTTTAACATAAAAATTTAGTACTAGTTATGGGTGTCTAAAAATAAACAAGAAGAAAAGATAGAAATTTTTTTAATCATTTTGAACATGACCAAAACAAATACTTTTTAAATGACAAAAATGCTTTTCATTAACCAAAACAGAAACGTTTTTTCAAATAAATTTTTATTTCCATTTCACTATACTTTTACAAAAAAATCTTACAAGCTGTCTTTTAATATCTCCAAAAAATAAAAGTTTTGATACATTCTCTACTATAATGACCAAATCATATAATAAACGTTTGTGAAAGGTTTTCTTCAAAACGGTTTTGTTTATTTTGATTTCATTATTGAATCTACTTTAGTTTACAACCAAAAACCATACAACACTAATTAGCAGAGCCGTTCTCATTGTTTTTTTTCACTCTCTGAAAAAAATACAAAAGATGAAAGCAAACGTATCGTTTTGTTTATTTTCTTACTCTGCTAGTGATATAAAAACCACAGTGTTTGGTAAACTATTGCGCGAGTTGCCTGAAATAGCCTAAAATGGCAAATGTGGAAATAATTTTTTCCACCTGCTTCAAGGCAGTATAAGCTTTGTCTGAATAGTCCCTATTACTTAACCATAAGGGATGTTAAGGAAAATTTCTGGAAGAAATATCGTCTGCACAACTGGGTATTTTGCAAGGATCATGGCTTGCTTCATCTTCAAACTTCAACTCTGATCACTTCTTAGTTATCTTATAAAATAAATTCAGCAACGAAATTTTTTACATTTTAAAATTACAAGGAGTTACGACGAGTTACGAACTTAATACGGTATTACTTTAAGACAGAATCGCTTAAAAGGAAATGCTACTAAATGGGACACCGCGAACAAATATCACGTAATATATAAGAAATTTCGTAAGCGTTAACAACTCGTCATTCCCTTACAAACCTACAGACGGTGAAGAAGTATTTTTTTGCTTTGTACATACTGTGATGATATTCGATTCTCTACATACACTGATTTTGAATGCTATTTTCAATATATCAACTCTCAGTTTTTAGTAATCCTCATAGGGTGTCCCAGAAGTCTAGTGGGAACGATTGTAGTGCAATTGGTAGTAAAATTTCTACTACCAAATAACAGTTAGTCCAGAAAGGAACTTATATATAATCTGGGTACCTTAAATCGGTTACTGCATTAGTGAAAGGTCACGTAAACCTGTAGTATCATCCGACCAAGATGAAAATCGAGTTAAGACGATATTTGTAGATAGTGCCTGGAAAAAGGTTCATGGTTACATGTCGAGTACGCTGGCTTTGGACCATAGTCAGTGAAATAATAAATGAGGATGCTGTAATGGTCTTAACCATAAATAATGTTAGCGAGTACGAGAAATTTGTTGTGCTGAAGAATAACGTCTTTTAGTTGTCGCCAATCTGAAAACACTACAGTCGAGAGTAAGAGACTAGTGACAGCACAAGTCTCAATAACAGTAAGGTAGTCGTAAATTTAAAATTGGATACCAGAGGTCCTAGAATAAAGAAGGGGTCGAAAAGTACCACAAAGTTACAGTTCTGATTCAGCATCGCCCTGTAATATTTATAATAAATAATGATCATCATACAATTTTTATAACCTGTCTTATATGACATATCACATTATATAATGTATTATAAAAGGATTCGTGAATATATGTATTAGATAACACATAAGGCGGATTGCCGTGTTTAAGTTCAGCGTTTTTTCTACTACAGTAGTCAATAGGTGACAGCAGTTATCGTCGAGTTTTCCATCTGGTAGGCTAATTGAAGACCGTTTCGGACAAGTCGCAATCAAGAGCTCATTCATCATTTTTGGTTAAAGCAGCATAGGTCGATAAGTCAATAAGATTAGAGGTTTCATAGTAGCAAAAAAAAGTATTCTATTTTTTGCTAGTTACGATCAATTCGTTTTTTTTTTTCAAAAGCTGACCTTTAATTTCATATAATTTTTTAATATTTAAATTAGAATAGTTTACAAGTTAGGTAATGACTTTTTAATTTCGATGCTATTTAGCAAATACTTTGATTACTATTCCTTTTAAAGCTTTAGGAGATTTTGGTATATTTTTACTTTAAAAATGTTTAAACAATGTTTTTGCTTGCTGTGTAACCATCTTATTTCATAGCGTTTTAATATTTTCTGAGACGGAGTGAAACAGAATTTAAAATAATCAGAGAAAACTCAAAAAAACATTAAAACTTTTAGGCTTTTTTGAAAAATTTTTTTTATCTGCGACTGATATCGCCTTATTAAAAAAATGTAAACAAAAAGAAGTATTTTGAATAATTTTAACCCTTATCCTGTATTAATGGGTCAAAATTGCCCAAAAAGTTTTCATTGCTCTTTTGTTCCGCAAATACTCAACAGATTTTTTTCAAACTTTTCTACAATTATTTTTTTAGCGAATACTATTAAAATTTGAAATATAATTCTTGGTGATCATTTTACAAAGCGTGTGTGAAAAAACTTACATATTTGGTATATTTGGGTCAAAATTGCCCAATGCAAAAAAATCAATTTGCACATGTGATACGAGCTTAGTAACAAATGTGTTGTCTTTACAACGTCATGACTAGCAGCACAACAAAGAATAAGTTGAAGCACAGCTATATATTATATTATATATTTATTTATTTATATTTATATATAGTATAAAATCATCTTTTCTTTTGTTTATGCCGAGTAATCTTATGAAATTAATTGTTGATATGACTAATTTAAAAGGTATATGGTGGTAATATATTTATAGCGTAAGCTTTATTCAATCGATTCGTTTAGGTGAATCAGTATTTGGAAACAATTGGATGGCAGTAAACGAAACAACTATGGAAGCATATTTAGGACTACTTTTGTTGGCTGGATTGTACAAATCTCATGGTGAAGCTTTAGAATCCCTATGGGACGACCGCAAAAGCAGACCGCTATTCAAATCCACCATGAGTTTGCGCAGATTTCAAAATATTTCACGGGTAATTCGGTTTGACAAAAAGTCGGACAGAAGCGAGAGACGACTACGTGATAAACTTGCCCCCATAAGAGATTTTTGGAGCCGTTGGGAAACAAATCTCAGAAAAATTTTTAATCCTAGCGCATATGTGACAGTGGATGAGCAGCTCGTAACATATCGTGGGCGATGTCATTTCAAGCAATACATACCATCAAAAACATTAGACCAACTCGTAAGAATATATGCATGTAAAAGAAGAACTAACCGATGGCCTCAGGCACTTTTTTACAATATGCTGGATATATCCGCCTATAATGCTTATGTAGTTTTTGTAAAAAATTAATCGAAACTGGAATGAAAATAAGAAGTATTAACGATGCATTTTCTCGGAACACCTAGGTATGGACCTAATAAGTGGAGAAATATCTCGTAGATCGAAGATGCCACAAAGTAGAGCATTTGTGAAAAGTCTTCAAAAGGAGTCAGCTGAAACTTCACAACCAAAAAATTTAAAAAGGGGACGATGTTCCTTTTGTCCAAGCCGCTCCAACAGCACCAAATATGCAAATAAATGTTGTGAATGTCAAACATTTATTTGCAAAATGTATTCTGAAACCAAAATTATATAATAAATGAATGTAAAAAAAAACAAAAAGATTGAATAAATATTTGAATATTTTGTATTGGGCAAAATTGACCCACTAATGTTATATACGTTTTATTTTTGAAGTACAGGATAAGGGTTAAATAAATTAAAGCTTTTAAGGAAATTGCGGTAAGTGAGTTAGTTAAAAAAAGAATTATTCTCTCTGGAAGAAATAAATTAAATCTATATATGAATTGGTTTTTTTTTTTGAAAGTGGTATAAGTCCATTTTTTCACATAATGGGATATTTGAATCAATTTAAAAATATTGGTCAACTTTAGTCAATTCGAATGATGTTTTTTACACTATCCATTGCAAGAAATGAAAGCAGGAGCAAATTTAAGTTCATATTTTTACAGACATAAGCTTTACTAAAGTGGATTTTTATGTAAAAAATAATAGTTAAAAGCAAGACATTTGAATATACGAATAACCAAGTTTATTAAGAGTTAATTTCAGTTACATTAAAAATGTAAAAATTAAAATTACTTCGTTAATTTTCTTTCACAGTTAACATATTGAAGTATTTATGGTGCATAGGTGGTATATAAAGTAATAAACTTATCATATCGTTATATTTCTTTCTTGTTAGGCTTCTTGAAGTTTTATAAAGTGACAACATATTAATTTTGCTGAGGTTTTTTGGTCTTCTCTTTTTTCCAAATAAAATAATAAACAAATGAAAAAAATAATAAATACAAAAAAAAAAAATTCTTAACTGCCGCTGTTCAATGTTTCGACTCGGCTTGTTCCTTTGCTTGATTTTATATTCTATTTGAAGTGTCATAATATGAAAACTAAATGTTATGTTACGTTAGATTTTTTAGCAATCACAACAATTCTTATTTGATTTATTTATTAAAAAATCCAATGCAAATAAATACTTAGTATTATAGTGTGAAACGGGCATTAGTTTAGTAATATTTGCAGCAACGTACATTAAAGTAGTAATAAAAAATAATAATTGCAATAAGAAAATTGTTTTAATTAAAATTATTAGGAATGGACTTATTCTAAAGGGTGTTTTTCATAGAGGTATAGAAGTTTAAGTTGGCATTACTTTTCAAGATGGCGACCGATTTAACAGCTGTCAAGTGATTTATTCTCAGTTTAGTTTGGCAATTCATCACGAATAGCCTGAAAAACTCTTGTGATTTTTGTTTAGCGATAAAGCGCACTTCTGGTTGAATGGCTACATCAACAAACAAAACTGTCGCATTTGGAGTGAAGGTAATCCTCAAGTGTGAGTCGAAACACCGTTACATGCTGAAAAACTGACTGTTTGGTGCGCTTTATGGGCTGGTGGAATCATTGGTCCGTACTTTTTCAAAAACGATGGTGGCCAGAACGTTACAGTCAATGGTGATCGGTATAGAGCCATGATTACTAACTTTTTAATTTCTGAATTGAATAACCATGATGTCCAGGAGATGTGGTATCAACAAGACTTGCGCCGTCTTGTTGATGTCACACAGCTCGTGCCAAAATAGATTTATTGAAAGATATGTTTGGTGACCGCCTAATTTCACGTTTTGGACCTGTGAATTGGCCTCCAAGATCTTGTGATTTAACACCTCTAGACTACTTTCTGTGGGGCTACGTAAAGTCATTGGTCTATGCGGATAAGCCACAAACGCTTGACCATTTGGAAGACAATATTTGCCGTGTTATTGCCGATATACGGCCACAAATATTGGAAAAAGTCATCGAAAATTATATGTCCAGATTGTACTACATCCGCGTCAGCCGTGGTGATCATATGCCAGAAATCGTATTTAAAATGTAATGCCAAAATATTATCTTTCGGATAAATGAAATTCATGTCAATCGAATAATCCATCATTGTTTTATTGCAACTTAAAGTTCTATACCTCTATAAAAAACACACTTTACTTTCAAAAGAAATATTTGTGCGATATCGCATTGTACAAAAAAACTGTTTTTGTTTATTTTATGTTAGAACTCTATTGAAAATGTTTTTATAACAAGGGAAAGAAGGAGTCTATAGCGCATTAAAATTATCGTTAACTCAGTTTTTTTTTTAAAGTGGACTTATACCACTTTCAGAAAAACAGCTCATATAATTAAAACAGCAATAAGTATTCGTAGAAACAGCTTTTAGGATATTTAATACATTTGTACATGAGTGTATTGTCGTTCCAAATTGTAATAATGCAAGTACATTTTTAACCACACTTTTTTGGTTTCTCCTTCATCTGCTGCTCCTAATACTTAAAATGTACTTAAAACCATTAAACCTTACATTTCCTAATACTTTTACTCTTACAATCAAGCTTTATTGTATTTTGTTACATTTTCTTTCTCTGAATATTATTTTATTGTGATTTTATTTTCACCCCTCTACATTAGGATTTTGGAGTAGGGACCATTAATGTACTTTAAGTGAAAAAGCGTCACTTTGAAACCTTTCATTACAATCCCAATTCAACATAACAATTGTAATATATTTTTCCTCAAAGACCTGGGCTTCAAATACTTACCTTTACAATGGTATAAACATTAATTTCTCTTTTGTAATAGCAGTTGAGATTTAATATTACTTTATATTGATTTTGTTTTTGTTTTGTTTTTTTAACCCCATTTACACTAAATCTATTATTTTTACCACTTTTTTCTGGCTTAATGTTACAATTGGTGCAAGTAATAAAACTACACTACATTAAAGTAGTTCTTTTATATGCTTTTTACACTAACATTTAATCTTTTGGTTATTTTCAATTTTTGTGCAATTTGGAAATCTGTAATGAACAATGGAAACCCCAAACAGAATAACAAACAAGAGCATTAAAGAAAAAAGGGAAACGAGAGCATTTAACTTCAAAATACTGCAGTGTATAAAAATGGAAATTTAAAGGAAGTTATAAAAACTTAATGTTTTATAAATATGCAGTATTGTGTAACCAAACCAAATATTATATATGCTGGTTGCATGTTTGCATAGCCAACAAACAAAAAAATTAGCAAATAAATGAAATGAAAAATTATCAGGGAGGACGTAACAATTATATGATAAACCACCAAAAAATCATTTTTAATCATTAATATTGATCAACTTATAAAATGGTTATAATTAACCATTTCAGTAAGATATATTTTATTTTGGTTATCGCAACCAAGTTTTGCGAGAGTTTTGTTTTTTTTTTTTTTTTTGTTAAAAATAACCATTATATCAACTGAAAAAATATTTTGATGAAAAATAACCATTAAATAAATTTTATGTTTTTTATTTTGGTTATCATATCTATATAGATAAAATCAAATTTGTTTCGTTGGTAATCGCAACAATTGAGATTAAGTGGTTGTCATTAGTATTGACATTTTTGTATTAATTTACTGATTTTCTGGAGACAAATTCAGTACCAGTAAATTTTTCTTGTGATTTTTGTATCGTCAATGATAACCAAAACAAAGCAATTATTTTTTATACTTGTTATTTCTAACCAAAAAATTAATTTTGTTGACAAAATGGTTATTGAAAATAAAAATAAAAATGTTGGTTAATATAATGGTTACTTATAAATAAAAACAAATATTTCATTATTTTTAATTGGTTACGATAACCAAAATAATACAAAGGGTCCGCCGTCTAACGTTTTTTTTTCAACTAGTGCTTATTTCGTGAATGGTAACACTTAGCTCATGTCTGATTTGACGTATAATTATGGTTGTGTATACGCTTGAACAACGCTTGGAAATATTGACTTATATATTGCCAAAAAAAATCATCTATTGAGATGAAGTAAATTTTGATCTTGGCGGGTATGTAAACAAGCAAAATTGTCGCATTTGGGGCACAGAAGACCCGCACGCATACATTGAAAAGCCGATGCACCCAAAACGAGTCACTGTTTGGTGCGGATTTTGGTCCAGAGGCATAATTGGGCCGTTTTTCTTCGAAAATGAGCAAGGAGAGGCCGTTACAGTCAATGGCGATCGTTATGGGGCCATGTGGAACGAATTTTTGTTCACAAAAATTGAAGAGGAGGATATTGGCGACATTTGGTTTCAACAGGACGGCGCTACGTGCCACAAAGCCGAAGCTACACTCAATGTTTTGCGCCCTGTTTTTGAAGATAGAATTATCAGCCGCAGAGCTGATGTCGTTCGGCCAGCTCGGAGCTGCGATTTGACAACGTTGGATTATTATTTGTGGGGTGCCGTCAAAGATAAGTGTTACGCCTACAAGCCAGAGACAATTGACGCTTTAAAGCACAATATTCGTGAAGCCATTGGACCGATCGTGTAGGCAGCTTTTAATGAAATTAGTTGCATTTTATTTTTTTTATAGCATTTTCAAAAAAAAAAAAACTTAATAGGCGGACCTTTTATATGCAATGCTAATGTTAAAAACTAACCAATATTAAACAAAATAAATTTTCTCGTAACCTTTTTATCCGAAATAAAAAAATAACAATTATGTTCGGTCCCTGAAAACTATAGTTTTATTATTACATATCACACCTAATTCCTTAAATTTTGCATCACTAAATACAGGCTGAAGTTGTATATTTTAATTAAAAACTATGCTGATGTGATTAGAGCCATTTGTCAATTTTCTATAAATTTTAGATGCAATATATTATACTCAAACGACTTTTTAATTATTTTCAAATTGTCATTATTTCCAATTGGAAAATAAATTTATGGGTTTGCTGGGTATGCATTCGTAAATATTTCTATGTATATTAATATTCTTATGTATGTACTATGAGTTAGAGAATTCGCCACATACATTTAAAACATCAAATTTGTGGTAAAACTGTAACTGTTGACATCTATATATCTAAACATATAATAAAATAGTAACTCATTTCCGTCTGTCTGTCTGCTTTTCGTTTGTGTTCGCATCACGTAAAAACTTCGAGATGGATTTTAACTAAGTTTTGTTTGGAGCTACCTTAGTAGCCTGGTCCCAATATAGGTAACTTTTTTTCCGCAAAAATATCTTATTTCTAAAAGAAAGTGTAGATGAAGCATTGAAAAACGCAATTTCCAGTTTAAAGGTACTGAAATTTTTGGTTTAAAACTGGGTTATTTCAACACGTTTATATTCAATACGGTAATTTTTTCAACTCACCTTTTTATTTTTGAAAGTGGGATAATTTAAAAACTACTGCACAATAGATGTCGCCAGTTGAATAAACTTTGTATTTAATTTGTATTTTTTTTTTTTTTTTGTGGAATTACATTGTTATTAAAATATTTTAAACACCTCTTACAGAGGTTTGCTAATAATTTTTTGAATTTTAGAATTTTTTATAAATTTTTGAATTTTATCCATTGATGGGTACCTTCAATGGTAAAAACATAAACCATAACTGAAGCACTATAAAAGTTAGAGTATTTCAATTGGTGTGGAATACTTTCAAATCAAAATCGAGCAAAATATTGTCAGGATGCCCACAACGTGGCGGGCACTGCCAGTAAAGACTAAAGTTGTGCATGTAATTTGGAATTAAGTCACGCTTATTCGAACATCTAAAACTTGAAGCCTACTTCAAGGAGAAATGCATGGAAATTATTGCGTTTGAGTTCAAAGACGCGAGGTATTTATAAATTAAACTTTATTTTGGGGAAATAAATTCAGTAAATTTTTTTTTTTTTTACTGAATTGATATTATGAAGAAACGTAGTACGGCAGAAATAAAAAGAAAATACATATATAAAAACATAAACTAGTTTTACAATTTTAAAACTTTCAAAAACAAAAGAAGTTTTGGGAAAAAGTTATTACTAGCATTCAAGTTGATATCAAACACAAGCCAGTTTAGTATAAATTGACTTTTACTGTCCTCAAATTAAGCATCGTTTAAGTAGGCTTAGATGTTTTTATTATTATTAATGTGTGCATACATTTTCATCATTATTACCATCGTACACGAAATGATTTACCCAGTTGGCCATAGGTGTAAAATACAAAAAATGCAAAAAACAATCATTAAAGTTTTTTTTTAAGTATTGAAAATATCAAAAAGGGCTTTAATGTCAATTCCCTTAAAAGAACTTCTTAGAAACCAGCAAGAAATATGTTGCTTTTTTAACAGTTTTAACAGCTTTGTATTAAGAATTTTTAGTTAGCTACATTTCTTTTTTTTTTGATTTTAAAATAAATTGTGCTTTAAATCAAAAATTAAAAAATTTTATACATTTGTAAATAAATAATTTTTCAAGAAAAGATGATTTGGGTATGTTTCTGGGTTGTGTGAGTTAGTAAAACTTTCGAATTTATGAGACTATGACTTAATGAAAAGATGATTTTACGTACACATATGCACATATACAACAGACACACTTACTAATATCCTTCCTCCACGTTTATGTCTAAGACTTTTTAGTTTAAAAGAGATTATTACCATTTGCATTTTACTTACTGATTATCGCTCTCCTACTTTCGCCTTTAGATTCGTTGTCACAAGTATGTGTGTATGAGGAAAACAATTAAAATTTTTGGGCGTTATTTGTTTCCTTCATTCTTTTCGATTGTTCTTTGTTTTTTCAAATACCACTTTGTCTCCTTGCTGAACATATGTTTTTTATTAAATATTTACACTCAATTAAAAGATAATTTGTAAATAGCTTAAAAACATTAAGATGTTTTTGATGTAAAATGACTGCTTGTACAATGTGTGAATGTTGCAAAGAGACTTAATTGAATTGGGTGGGGGTGTTGGTTGGGAAGTGTCTGTAGAGGCATGTGTGTTCCTAATATGGATTAGCTGTAAAAACTTGTAATTTCTTGTGTCTTCTTGTTTTAAAAATTGAAAAAAAAAAAATAAACGCTAAACTTAGTACTTAGGCTTGATGGCTTATGGCGTTTAAGAATTTTTTTTTATAGAATTTTAACTTAGAAAAGTTTTTCTATAGATTAGGAAACATTAAATTTATAATAGTCTAATATTGATTACTCTTCTTTAGTCAGTTGTTTGAAATGATTTCCCTTAAATTAAATATTAAAATATTTTAAATTAAATATTTAGTTTTAGAATGTTTAAACTTTCAGAGTTATCAATGTATCAGTGGATCAGCATAAGCATAGTTCATTTGAAAGCTTTTAATTACTAGAGTGTGGACTCTATAAAATAAATGTCTAACCAATTGCTTTCTTCAAAGTGAATTAATAATAATGCAATTGTTTTTACAATGACTTTTATACGATGCTTATATTAACGAAAGTAGTCACAAGTAAGTAAACTATTAAAAAACCTCTGCTGTGTTTTATAAGTTTGTCAAAGGTTTGCTGATGTTTTATATCTTTATTGTTATATTATTAGTATCAAGCTTAAAAAATATCTGCGGATTCTTACTTTTCATTGTTGTTAAATCTTACTTTTCATAGCCGCTTGCTTATACTTAAACGAGTAACTAATTAGGTGAATACGATTTTTAAGAAAACAATTACATCCTTCAATAAATGAGTTGTCACGTTGTACATTACTGAAAATTGCCACCTTGATTGAAAATTGCTACAAACGGCAACATTTACTCAAATTAAACAATCTAAATTTGAGTGGTGGCTTGTAAATCGAATAAATGTTCTGTCTACAAAATGCATTCCATTCTGCTGGTGAATAGAATAGCAGTTTCCCACTTTTTCTTTAAAAATGTATCTTCTAATTTGTAAAAAAATATTCTTTCTATTTAGAAAGAATTACAAACGAACTTAAGCCTGACTTCAAAAATTAATTAGCATTCGTTAAACGTTAATAATACACTTGGTTTATGTGGGAAGGATTTTCCTTCCTTGTTCTCTTTTTTGAACAAAGAGTCATAACAAGAGTAATACCAAAAGATTTTAGGTTCGAATCCCGCCAATAACACTGGCTGTTCCTGCAGACAAGCAAGAAGCTTCACAAGTCTTACAAAACAAAAAGGATAACAATATAGCCTTATGCATTAAACACATAGACATCATCAGGCTACCGACTAGAAACTGTCAAAGATAAAATTTAAAGTCAAAAATAAATTTAAAAGCCATCAAAGCTACATGACTACTCGACCACCGTTGTAGCTAATTTATATTTTTGTAGGCGCCAATTTTATTTTATTCAACAGAAGAAAATGTCACAAAATTAAAAATTTATATTCAAAAGGTTTTGAGGAAATATTTATTCTTTTTTTTAAACAATATAATATTAAAATACATACATATGTATGTATGTCTACAAAAATGACTAGCTGACTACACGGCGACAACTGAAGCTATCGGAATTTGTAGTCATGTAGCTTTGTAACTCCTGTCGTCTATGTGTTCAAAAAGGAAATAAATTTCTTGTTTAGTTGGGTTCCTTGAACCTAACCTAAGTCACCCTATTATCACAATAATAAACTAAACATAAACTATCCGAGAGTAGAATAAAGCTCGGCCTTTATATAAAACTAGCTGTGCCCGCCACTTCGTCAGCGTCCTTGAAATATTTTGTTCGATTTTGGTTTGAAAGAAATCCACACCAGTTTATGTATATTTTTACTTTATGCATATCCGGTTAGTTGAACTGCATACTTTCACTTTTTTTCTCCACTTTCTCTTAGAAATAAGATATTTTTGCGAAAATAAAGTATGCTATATTGGGATCAGGATACTTAGGTATCTCCCAAAAAAGTTTTGTTAAAATCCATCTAGTAGTTATTACGTGATGCGAACGCAAAAGAAAAGCAGACAGACATTCGGAAATGAGTTTCTATTTTATTATATGTATAGATATGTATAGACTAAAAAGATCTATTGTGTTCCCTGTCAGCTACTAAAGCACTTTATCTAGACCTGCTCTTCTGATGATTCTTAGGATTGTAGTTGGTTTCAGTATTGGCCGATTCTTATCTTCCAGTAGATGCTTGGCTAGCTGGTTGTATCTTTTGTGACATAAACATTACAGACCTTAGGATATGTCCTATGTATTTTACTCGTCGTAATGTCAAAATCTACACCAGCTGTTGCTATCAATGCCTATCCTGTTTAGATGTTTCCTCAACCAGCCATGGACTGTGAGGATGCCATAACATTCCTAGGTTATTTTTGCTTAAATTTGTAGTCGAAATCACTTAACATGTTTAAAAATTCACTTATGTAGATTCTTAACCTTTTTATAACTGGAAAACGAATTTAAACACAGATTATTAAAACTAAAACTCACGCTTATAAAGAATACCATTCATTCCGTGTAATAGCTACAACATTATCGGCTTGATGGTATAATGCTTGTGTAGAATATGTTTTAACATTTAGGCTCGTTTAAAAAATAAATTATAGCAACTATTAAGCACAAAAGTTTAATGTGTTTTAATACAATAGCGCTTTTAAACAAATCTCTTAGTTGTGTTAAACTTTTTCCATCATCTGTTATTTATTACAGCAGTTTGTTGTATAGATTGAATTAATCTTAATTAAAAATAACTAAATAAAATGCAAAGTTTTTGAACACTTTTATTTATTTAATTCTTTTCCTTTTATTCTCCACAACATTCAACATATTCAATCACTGTCGTTTAGAACAATTTACTTAAATAGAGTATGAGTACGGGTGTGTATTGGTTCCAAAATCGTTGATGTTTTAATTAAAATAAACATGTCTTCAACTTGGATTTTTCGTTATCCAACATTTCATATTAAACTTTTCATACAATACATGTTCAACAACTCATTACATTAGAACTTGTGTATACACACATACTACTACATACATATCCAAGGACACATGATTAGTATTCATGTGCAAATGCTGAACTATTATTTGTCCAACTAAAATATTCAATTTTTATACATAAAGTGAAATAAGAAGGATTTTGTTTAAAACAAAACTTTCTGATTTGTACATTTTGTTAGCCATGCATACGTATATGTGTGCGAGTGTGTGTGTGTGTGTGTGTGTGTGTGTGTGTGTGTACACATACTGATTAAACAAACAAAACAGGAGAAAATTTATTCTTGTACATGTGTTTACATGGGGTGTAGTACGATAAAATTACAATTGTATTTTTTTTTTTTTTGGCTCATATTTGATTGCAATGTATTGGTGTTTGTATAGAATATTGTAATCTTTTAACCAAGTGTGTGTGTGTGTTTGTGTTTGGATTCTTATGAATTTTTGAAATATTATGTTTTTCCAAAGATTAAATTTAATTTGAAAGTATAATTAAGAAATTTTCATTAAGCTTATAGCATAAATGTATGAGATTGAGAAATTTAGTTCAAATTATTCTATTTGCATCTCTTAATCCATAAGAAAACACTGAATAAAAAATGAATTTTGAGAATTTTAAAAGAAACTTTTTCTTTTTTTTTAAATTTTCTGAAAACAAGAAATTTTTAATAATTTCTTTTAAACGATTTTGTTTCAATATTAGCAACAAGTAACATAAACATTAAGATACTAGCAATTACTTAAAAAAAAAAAAAACTGTACTGAAGTACCAATGCAGGACGTAGTCAGATGCAAAATAAGTCAAGATTGTTCTTTCGGTCAAGCAAGCCATCATGTGGAACTAGACAGTTCAGGGGTAAAATCACAAATAGCGTTGCTGTTATATCATCCACAGTTCGAGTGAGAAATACATCCCATCATAACGTATTGCCATCTCAACCAAGTTGAAAGGAACAAATAACATAAAAATAACTTATTTATATTTACTCGTACTACGCGTGCAGTACAAATTTATTTTTATTAAAGAATTTTATAAATGTGGTCTTAAAAAGTGAGAAGCGTTTTTTAACCAATTGACTTCATCTATACAACTTTAATACTCTAACAGTACCATTTCTGTATATAAAATATTTTTTGAAAATGTTGCTGATAGTGCAGATATTAATCGATAGGGAATTCAAAACACCAGTTTTAGGAATTTTTGTCTGAAAGTTTGTTCGTCTGTGTCTATCTGTCCATCTGTCCGTGTTCACATCACGTTAAAACTACTGGATTCTTTTTTTTTTTTTTAATTTTCAAAATTTGAAATTTTATTAGTCGTAAAAATATCTCAGTTCTAACGTAAGTGAGTAGAGATAGAATAGTGAAAGTACTCAATTTTACCGACTTTATGGTACTGAAAACTTGGCAGCACCTTCTATTTTTGCAAGCGGACATTTTAGAGAAGATTTACAGAACTCAACATTAATTACAGAATTTTATGAAAGGGCTATGGTGCAAAATATTGAGCATTTACCCAGGGATGTGTACCAATATAGAATTATAAAGTAGGAGCCTCAAAATTAAGTGTGAATTCAAAGCAAAATCGAACAAAATATCTTCAGTACGCCGACAACGTGGCAGGCACCGCCAGTTAATTAGATAATTTTATTGCATTAATCTTTAATTATGATATCCGACATGAGGCTGCGGGTACACTGAACCAAAAATTTACCTAACTACTGTAAAATGTGGTGCAGAATTGAAGAAAAGTAGGTTACTATACAACTAACAAACTTTATAGTGAAAACTACTGTCGATTTTAGTAAAAAAAAAATAATTTTAATAAATATTTAAGAAATTTCTTTAATTTGACTATTTTTTTTTTTATTTTATAGGGTCTATATATGATAAAAAAAATCAGTTAATTTAACTAAAATTATCAGCCAATTTTTTTATACAATTTTTACACTTAAAGATAAAAATCAAAACATAATCTGAAAATAAAACTGCATGCCTCATAACCTTTATTCCTGTTTTAAGAGGAATAAACAAATAACGCTTTCAGTGTCTATTTTGGGCATTTAATAATTCTTTTCTTCTATTCTTCACAAAACTATATCTCTTCCAAATAACTAAAAGTTTATAACTTATTCACTTATTTATAATTTGCCAAACACTCCGAAGTTGACCGCAAGCAAACATAAATTATTTAATGCAAGACATTTTTAAAATCAAAAAAAAAAAAAAGAAATTGAATAATTTTTTTATTTTGCTATATGTCAACTTAAATAAATTTTCTGATGTTAAATTTAACGGAATTTCTTCTATTTTCATTTTTATATATTAAATTTTCCTGAAAAATAAAATAAAAAAAGTTTGTAAAATAAACGAAAACTTTGTCTAATCAACCTCTTAATTAATTACATTTACTTCTTTTATAGAGGTAAATTTAACTAATTTTATGGGTTGTTTTTCTTAGGCCCTTTATTATAACTTGCCTTTAGCTAAAGTTAGGATTTTGTTGGAGCGATAAGTAGTTTTTTGTTATAATAATGTTGATAATGATTGTTGCTATAACTTGTCCTTATAGTACGTGATAGTTAAAAGTGGTTTTTAGCTTACTTTTAATATCGAAAAACTATTGATCGCTCCAACAAAATCCTAACTTTAGCTAAAGGCAAGTTATAATAATGGGTCTTAGAATGTTTTACTACGGACGTAGCTGTCTAGAAAATGCATTCTGCTTTGCTGGTATCTAATTTTTCTTTATCTCTTTATAATTAAGAACTTAAGCCTAAATAATTAATTTATTAATTCAAAAATAGTTCAAATAAAATTCATATAAAATAATTTTATTTAATTTTTATAAATTTTTTCAAATTTTATTGAAATACGTCTTTAGCAAAAGAAATTCTGTTAATTTGAATAAAATTAGTTTATATGAATAAATTGTATATAGATTTAAATAAAAAATAAAATTTTTTTAAAGTTGTTGATTGAATAATTTAAGCTAGTCAGGTCTAACATACACGCAGAGAAAACCATTGGTTATTGTATGGTCACAGGAACCACATTATGTTCTCTGTAACAATATATGCTTGCAATGAACACATTACTTTGGTCACGGTGAAAAAGTTTTGTTTAAAATTTTATCATTAAATGGTTACTACGTACAAAAAATTTAACATGGTTGGTTTTAACTAATTAATGTTTAATCCACAACCAAAGTTTTTTTTCGTAGGTAACCAAAAGATTTTTAAAAATAAAAATTATTTGTTTGTTTATGTCATCGGAGTTTATTGGTTTGTGCTTTAAAAAAATAATAAAAAAAAATGTATAAACAATTGTGTGTTTCGGAATTCAATTTAAAATTAAATATTTAATTATATCTTTTTCGCTGTTGAATTGAGCGCATGGCAACCATCTTCTCTGGATACCCGCAATTCGAGTCCTCTCGGTGTGAGACTGTAATTTATTTTTAATTTTTATACCAGAAAACTGAATAAAACCTCGAAATCATGAAAATCAACAGGAAGAATATTACTGATGATGAAATGTTCACAGATGGTCGATGATGTAATTTACCAGGTGACATTAAAAGTCAAGATTTCTATAACTGTGCTGAAGAAGCTGATGAGGATACAAACTCAACCGTTGAGACCGGCGTTGATGTTGTTCTCAATCACAGTTTACAAGAATGCTTTCGGCGACAATAAATACTTTACTTTGTACTTGAAACACTACATGAAAAAGGTGTTGCCTGAATTGGAAAAGAAATACCCCGAAATTGATGTCTTCAAGAACAATTCTTTACTGGTAAAGCTATGAACTGCGATGGTATGGGCTATGCGCGAATGGCATTAAATCGATGGCCAAATTATTCCCTCCCCTATATCCTTGAAACACGGTTTGGAAGAAGAAAAATGCTAATTAAAATTTTTTATCTATGTATTAATAAAATCATCTGTTTTTTATATAAAATCATTAATAAAAAATAATAAATAATTTTGTATTTTAAAATGTAAAAAAAACTGACATATCCCTATCATATGACATTTCATATTTTTAACCATACTATAATCGTTAATTTAACCATAATATTATAATGTTCAACAATAATAGGGTTTCACTACAACCATAATATGATGCTCTTAGATTCTTTGCGTGTAGCTAATGTCAATAAAAAAACTAATTTATTGCTTGTTTACCCAACGTTTCGTCAATATTTGTTGACTTTTTCAAGTGTTCGTCTATTAAAAAATAAAATCCTTATTATTAAAAAAATTATACACCAGAATAATTTACTTACAATATAACATAGATCACATTACCAATAAATGTTTTTAACAATTAAAAAACAAATAAACATAAAACATAAAAATCAAACACAACTTAAATTTAATATCACAGTTTTAAATTTTCCGTATTGCAACACTGTAGTTTGCGTTTATGTTGTCTGTGTCTTCTTTTAAGTTCATGGTTTTGTTGATGTTTTGCTGAATGCGTAGGCTTTCTATTGTGTACCTTTTCTTTTCCTTCTACATCTAAAATCTTGACTTTTTGAAAATCTGCTTCATGTCCAGTCTTAAGTATGTGTTGTGATAATGCTGTTGTTTCTTTCTGTTTCGAAATATCGTTTTGATGTTCACTCATCCTTGTTTCCAATGTTCGTTTTGTTGTTCCAGCTTTCTTTATCACTGCCTTTGCACTTAATTTCATACACTACATTGTTTTTGGTTTTCTACTTTGTCTTTCATGTTAGTGAATATTTTGTTTAATGTGCTGTTTGGCTTATATGCAAATTGTATTTTGTCTGATTTTGTTATTGATTTTAAATGCTTGTTTTCAGTTAAACCTGGTATATATGTTACACCGTGAAAAATTTTTTGTTGATTGTTGTTATCATTAGTGTTGCTATTTTCAGGATGGTTGGTGGGTTTTAGTTTAAATTCTGCTTCTTTTATCAAATTATTAATAAGTTTTACTGGAAAGCTGTTACGTTTAAGTATTGTTGAAATTTTTTCTATGTTTTTTAGTATAAAATTGTTCATCAGTAATGTTTAAAATTCTAAAGATGAAACTTTTGGCGGTATTAATTATTTGAGCCATAGGTTGTGTGGTATTAAAATTCATAAATCTACCAGATGCTATATCTTTTGCATGCCAATCGAAAATAATTTTGTCATCTTTTCGTTGTAGTGTTGTATCTAAATATGAAAGTTTTGCATTTTTCTCTAATTCAACAGTAAATTGTGTAAATGGTGAAAGAGTTCGGTCCATTCTTCACAAAATCTTCTCAGTAAATCAGACTATATTTTGGCAATAATGCGTCGAATATTTGCTTTCAAATGAACAGTGGTTTCTGGTTTATCTGCTTTCAACTTGGTCTTTAATTATTCCACGAAAAAGTTATACCGCTCAGCGATGACGTAATCTTTTGACAATCTTTATTTGCGAAAACGTATGGACACTAATGATTCAACAGGCCAATATATAGCTCTAGTACAATTTTAACAACTTGCAAATGTTACTCCAGCTGTTTATGATAAATTATCAATCCAATTTAACCTGCTGAGGATGCTGCAGCGGTAAAGTAAAATCTATACACATATAATAAAATTAGTCATTTATGTATGTCTGTCTCTCTGGCTGTCTGTCTGTCCGTCCGTTTGTCTGCTTTTCTTATGCGTTCGCTTAACATAAAAACTGTTGGATGGATTTTAACAAAATTTTGTGAGGAGGTAACTCAGCATACTGATTCAAATATAGGATACTTTTTTTCCACAAAATATTTTATTTACAAGAGAAAGTGGAGAAAAAAGCAGTAAAAGTACGGAGTTATTTTAGTAGTAAAGTTAATACTACATAATTGTATTGAACTAACCGGATATACCCACTGTTTTTATAAAGTAGATACATAAACTGATATGCAGCATATTTTAAGGAGTCACTAAAAACGTAAGGGTCTTTGGTGTGGATTGCTTTCAAAGCAAAATCAAACAAAATATTGCAAGGTCGCCGAAGAAGTAGCGGGCACTGCTAGTAATTTATAAATTGATATAAACGGTACCAGAGTGGCTACAATACTGTTCCTAAATAACCAAAAGCTGCAACTGCAGCGTTGAAAGTAAAGCTTATTTACTATCTACTTTAACCACTTGTCGCATCTACTGCTCTTTAACAACTTAAAAATATTCATCTACAAAATCAAATGTTACATTATTGAAAATGGAAATAAAAAACAAATATTTACTGACATATCTCGCATAAGTTGTAATAGAAGAGATTGGCTTGTAAAAGAAATAAGCAGCACATATTCGAGTTTATTTCTATTTAAAATAATTTAAATTCTTTTATCCCTTTTACTCCTATAAAAAATGTTCTTTTTTTAAGAGAAAATAAATTGTTATGTTGAAATATGTATGCATTTTTTTCGCAAACACGGAAATTGACATCATTTAAAATGCTCCACTTAAAGCAACTTTTACATTTGCAGACTTTTTTTATTTCTTACGTTCTTTTGCTCTCAATAAAAACGAAACAAACTCGCTCAACTCTACTTGTGCGAAGTACTTAAACGAATGCATGCAAAAAAAATTTAAGAGCAGAAAAAAAAAAAATACTGTAAAATAGTTTTTCTCATTTCATTCATTTCGTTTTCCTTTTGCTCATTTAATTCATTGTTGCATGTTGCAAATGTCATTGTTATTGTTGATGTAATGTTGACAGTTCTTTAAGAATACTAAGAACAAACTATAAACGAAAAATAATTTATGATGTTACGCCAAAAAAAAGAACAAAAAATTTGTTAAATATTAAGTAGCCTGGTGTTTAAGCTCATAATAATGCAAAATTGTTGTCAACATGTTGTCATTGTTTATTTCCCTTTTTCTTACAAGATGTGACAGATACTGTTATAAGCTAAACTAAACATTTTCAATTGCATAAAGTTAAAATTAGGTTGGGCTGAAATGAGGAGATAAGTACAAAGTTCCATGTTGCTGAAAACAAACATTATATAGTAGTTTGAAGTTTTTGTATGTGTTCTCACTCAACAGAGAGCTTATATCCAGAACCACATAATCTATAAGTAAGTATAAGAGTAAAATGATCTAGTTTTTGTAAAAGTTATGCGATGCTTTCCTTACATTATTTGCTTTCACTTTTATGCAAAAATCCCTGGTCATCTTGCTTAAAACTTTTTCAGAAGTTATGTTGGTTCAGGTGAAAAATAGTTTTCAAATAATTAGTAATAAATAAAAATATTCCCAAGTGACTTTAAAATTTTAAATATTCTTTAAATTAGGTCCAATTGCTTATTTTATGAAAACTGGCGCATATGAAAAATATACTCGTATAATAACAAACTATAATATTGAGTAGGAACTTGTAATGGTTCACAAAAATTATTTGCAATATTTGGTGGGTATTCCTATTTAGTACAACATTTGGCTAGTCTGAACTGCGTTTCAGAAATACAAAAAAATTTGAAAGCTATTATATATAACAATAAATAAATTTAAAAAATATATATCTATGAAATTACGTCAAAATAGGTTAGGTAAGGTAAGGTTAGGTTAGGTTAGGTTGCATATGTCGCCGGTTTTGTGCTTAAGAACCAACTCACTTAGGTTCTGGTGATGCTTTTGTGAATCCTGAAAGAAGAATGGACAGGAATATCCTTAGGATTCCTGCGTATCCACATTTTGTTTAGTACAAAACCATCCCGAAACCGGAATAAATTAGTTTTTCTTGTAATGTCGTAACTGGATAGGCTTGCAGCCTTGGACTGCCAAGAAGCGCCTCCTTTTAGTACGTAGGGCTGATTAATGACAGAGAATGTGCTTCACCGTCACTTCCTTATCCTATAAACTTCTATAGAAGTCATTATGCATGATGCAGTGCCTGTGAATGGTGGTCAGTAGGCTTGCAGTGTTCTTGCGCTCATATTGAGACCACGAAAGCCTTGAAATCATCTATTTGATCACGTTTGACCATTTGGTATGAACGGCCTTGAGAAGGTCCTACTGAAAGTTTTCTTTACGTCGAAATAAGAAACCATAAAAATAATACAACTCCTAAAAGGAAAGTAGTTAGACAAAAGACAAAAAATATGTCCTAAATAAAACAAAAAAAAATAAATAAATAAATAAATAGCAATAGTTGAGTTAGATTTTATAATGAAGTAACTAAGGACGTTCTTTACAAAATTTCCTTGTCAATAATGTGGGATATTGCACAGTAGTTTAAACTTTTTTTCAAAATACCCTAATGGAATTTCAAAGGCAAATCAGATATAATGCGTTCATATACAACTGCAATAATAAGCAGGGTTTTTAGATCTCCGATACGTTAAACAGATACTTCCTATACAATAAATTTTTATCAGAGAAAAATGTATGACTCCTCGCTAAATGGTTCATAAATGAACTTGTTCTTTTGTTAAATAAGTGGTGAATAAATAAAAACAAACAAAAACTGTTTGTTAATAAAAGTTTTTTTTACTTTAAAAAGAAAAAAAATATTTAATAAATTATATTTAATGCTTGGTTACACTTGCGTTGTTGCGGTACTGCTTTTTACCGAAATAAATAAGAAGAACAATATGTTTCATAATCTTCTATCTTATTATCAGTCAATTTACTAATAATTGTTTTTCCTGTCCATACCAGAGACTGTCAAAAAGTACTTATAAAATAAATAGAGTTATGTATTTACAAATATTTTTGGGTATTAGTTATACCTATACTTATAACACAGAAAATACCTACACATACTCATTTGCAGTGAAATAAGTATGGGTGTACTGAATACTTATAATAAACTTTATTTATACAAAACGAACTTAAAAATATATACGTAATGCATGTATGAGTACAACTGGTTGTAGGTAGATAATGTGATGGGTATCTCTCATACCCATACTTATAACTACCAATACTTACAAGTATGGAAAAGTAGTTATAATACTCTACGTATACTTATAAGTAAAACAACTACTTTTAGGAATTGTATGTATAAAAAGGTGTATGATGTTTGGAAATATTTTGTTTATAACCGAACATTTGTTAAGTATGGACAACCAAAATAACTTTTATATTAGGATGAAGGAATGAATGAACGTATTTTTAGATTGTAAAATAATTAATACATATAGTTACATATATTTATAAAATACTCTAAGTATACTTAGAGTATTTACATACTTGTAGTACTTATGCCTACTCTGTACTTACAAGTATGGGTATAGCCAATATTTTATCCAACTTTTACTTATACTTAGTTGTATTGCGAAAAATAATGAACAAGTATGCGAATACTTATTCTCTGCCTATACTTGTAATTATTTAAGTTGAAATTGATATGAGTATGTGTGCATTGTATGTTGTTTGAGCTGTAGCTATACTCATTTATACATATTTGGCCTCAAATACTTAATAAGTACTAAAAATTACACTTTTGTCATTCTCTGGTCCATACCACAAAATAGGCTAAATAAACTTGGGGCGTATGATTGACTGTATTAATAAATTATATTATATCATTATACAACAATATTTTCACTACGGTATTATGAAAAACGCATGTGTAAAAATGGATTTCGCAGCTTTGTTAATATAAAAATAATAGCGTTAATTACTTGATTTACTTTATTGCCAACCATATAATTTACCTTTTATTTTTTAGAATCATATAATTTATTTGTCTTTACACTGCAAAAAGGTTTTGGTCAAAACTAAACACACAATTTTATTACCATTTCCGGGCGTTGTTTGGAAAACCTTTTTCAATAAGGGATTAAATAAGTAGTACTAAACTAGTACTACTTATATTCTAATACCTAATTTTCTAAAATCCTGCCAAATCCTTTCTGAAGTATGTAGCAAAGGAATATAGCTTTAACAACCTGTTTACTTCTTTTCAATCGGTTCTTTGCACTCGAAGGAATTTTACAATAAATCATAAATTTTAATAAATGTTTTTTTAAGAAGATAGTCAAGCTTAATTTTGTTTAAATATTTTCTATATTTGGATAGGTCTGCAGGGAGAACGGTTACAACTTATCATCCCATTTTTTATTTTTTCGCATAGGGCAAAGGTTGTCTCGAAGTAATGTGCTGTTTATGTAACCAAATTGAAGAAGACGTCTAGAAAATTTGTATAGGAATAACTCAAAAAATTGAGTGCTTTTCATACAAATTTCCTAGACGATTTGTTCAATTGGGTTACATAAACAGCACATAAGTTTAATGTAAGGAAACAAGCTATACCTTTTGGAGAAAGCACTGAAAAAACAGTAAACTTTTAAAGCAACATATTATTGTAATAACACTTAATAATATTTTATTTTAAATCTTATCGAAAGCCTAGCTGGTATCATAAAAAGAACCTAATTAATAAGCCCACCACGATAAAGTTATGGTCGGCCAAAAACTAAAAAGAAATATTCTCCCAAACTAAAAGATTTGACCTTAAAATGTTTTTTCATTTAATTTATTAAAAAAAGAAACATTAAATTCAAAACATTTAAAACAATTATTAGTTAAAAAAAAAAAAAAAAAAACACAAATATCTTTTAACATTTACTAAACCATCGAATTGTTGGAAAATTCCAATTCATCTTGCTTTTATATTAATATAAAAAAGACTTTGTATTTAAGTCAAGGTCTACGTATTTATGTACGTTAACGAGAAAATATTTAACTAAAAATATGAGAAATAAAAAATGCTACAAATATTTGTTCTACATTTTTATTTTTTAATATTTTTCATTCTACTACTGTGGCATCAAGTATTTTCTCTATGCTTTCAAAAAATGTATATATTTTTAATGTTTTAACTTAAACTTTTGTAGCCTTGACTAAAGTATATGCATTTTCTTGTGCATATAAAAAGAAACAATAAAAAACGCAGTAAAGATTTATACTGATGTTGCATTTTTTACCTCCTTTTTATTGCTCTTAAGTCTACCTCAAATATTTTCATCTTGTGTTGGTAAAAAGTAAATATAAGAAAAATGTTACATTCTGCTTTATAATTTTCTTTTCGAAAGAAAAAAAATTATAAGGAGCAAAAAATGTTTAAAATATGGGTAATAAAATCTACAACTATTAGGTGAAAGTGATATAAGTTTTCCAGAAAAATATAATTTTCTTTTGCAACAGATAAAAGGAATAGATGGCCTACAAAGAAAAACATTGTTAGAAATTTAGTTTATCATTTGAACAATGAATGGCTTATTTAATTTGAAAATGGCATTCAACGACCACATGCAAGACTGTTTGGTGTGAAAGATAAAGGAAGCAAGAAAAGTGTTTACAATGTTATAAAGTCATAATTCATCCTTTCTTGCCTTAATGAAAAGAATAAATTTTTAGCTCATAAATATTTTCAAGCACTTAACGACCTGAATAATTTCTGTATAAGTTCTTAGTTTAAAGAATAATTGTTTTATGTGTCCATATAAATAAAATCAAATGTCTTTCTTTGGTAATCACTTTACTTAAGAAGGGCTGCATCGATTTGGCCAATTTTTTCAAATCTACATCATAACCCAGTTACGGTTTTTACGGAAAAATACTCGACCGTGCCCACTTTTACAACCATTTTTAAAGTAGCTAGAGAACTATAATAGGTAGATCTTTAGATCTTATGGACCAGTAACCCCCTTATTAATACACATAGTTTAGGGAAACACAGGCTGTGGACCTAGCATACACAGTGAACAATTATTATTGTCTACCCGAAGAGCTACAATAGGTAGAGTCTTGGCACTTGGCACAAGTAACCCTCAATGAGTATAGTCTAGCAAAACATAAACTGGATTATGACAGTAGGCGTGGTACGTCCCATACAATGTAAAAAATTATCTAGACTAGAAATTACAATTTTTCAATGTAGCCTTTTTATTTCGCAGTAAGTAACGAAAGATATTGTAACCGTTATATCTGCCTCTCTTCAAAAAAGAATAAATATTAATAAATTCTTACATTTTTTTTTGTTTTTATATTTAAAACGTAAATGCAAACCCATTTAACCCAGATGCTAATTTCATTAAATCAAACGCAAATTAGTTGAACCTAATTATGAATTTACATTTACACATGTGTGTTAAAAAACTTAGAATATTACATTATGCGCTAGTTTCTATATCAAACCGAGAGCTAGTTAGAGGTTATAATTCCTATATTTTTCAAATCAAAGCTAACAAAATTTATCAATATATGCACAGAAATCAATAGCGTCTACATTTCTTTGTTCTCCGATTTTGTTTCTGATTTTTATTCGTTTAGGTGTGTTTGTATTTTCTTCCAACCGTTAATCAGTGTATTGCACAACTACATATGCACACAAGCTTTAGTCTTAAGCGCGTAGAAAAAGATTGAATAAATTTAAAAGATAGCCAAAATCTAAGGACAAAAATTTAAAACCGGAAAAAAGGGATTAAAATAGAATAAAGGAAATAAATTCCAGTAAAGATCGCAGTCAGACAAGAAAATAAAAAAATAAAAAAAATAAAATTGATGACAAATTATTTTGAAAAAAAACTCGAGGAGGATAAGTAAAAAAATACAAAATAAGATAAAAAAAATTTACATCCAGAGCGTTAACTATGGAGAAATCCTTCAGTTAGAAGAACAACTATTTTAATAGGTTAATAAAAGAATAATTAAAAAAATTTGGTTTTCATCTGCTTTGAATAGAAAAATACTATTAATGAATAAATAAAAACAAACTAAAATAACTGTAAATAAAAGTTTTTTTTTTACTTTAGAAAGAAAGGAATTATTAATAAATTGTATTTAATGCTTAGGTCCACTGTTGTTTCCATATTGATTTATAATTTATTATATTTTTATTTATATATTTGAAATAAATAAAAAAGAACAATATGTTTCATAATCAACTATCTTATACACCTTATGGAATAATAATGAAACGGTCAGTCAATTTACTAATATTTGCTCTTCCTGTCCATACCATAAAATAGGCAAAATAAACATGGGGCGTATGATTGATTGTATTAATAAATTATATCAATCATACGCTTAGGGTAAAATACAAAAATATTTTTAATGAAAAACACATGTGTAAAAACATATTTCGCAGCTTTGTTAATATAATTACTTTATTGCCAACCATACAATTTACGTTTTATTTTTAAGCATCGTATCTTTCATTTGTGTTTACACTGCAAAAAGGTTTTGGTCAAAACTAAACACACAACTTTATTAACATTTCCGGACAACCTTTTTCAATACTGGCAACGAATTTGGAATCCTTAAAAGACTCATTATTAAGCGAAACATGTAGAAGTTTTAAACTTCTAAACTCAATATAAATTTTCATTAGATGTTGAAGTATATTTTTTAAAAGTTTTATTTGTAATTTAGTTTTGTATTTTGTAGTTTCTCAGTTTCTTCGTTTTCTCAAAATAACGTAATTATCAACTTTATATTTAGTGTATTTTTCTAGCGATTTATTTATTTCCTCATGATTTTGTAAAAGGAAAAATAAGGAAAACATAAGCCAGCTAGTTTTGTAAAGTTGTAATTAAGAATACTAATTATCAGGGCAAAATAAAAACAAATAGAAAGTTTCTCTAATTAACACATTTATATAAAGATTGATGTAACTAAATAGACTAAACTGTTAAATGTGATCATATACTGCCACTGTAAAGAAGATACAATAAAAAAAGAGAACTTATAGGATATAGACATATATTTGGATTCAGTCAAAAGGCATATAAAAAAATACTTCACTCCATCAGTCATTATTATAATATTTACCTTATCCTAATCTAAAATTTATATAAAATTAGGAAAATTATTGTAAACATCTATAAAAGGTGTTTAAAATATTTTAAAAACAATATAACAATGTAATACAAATAAAATAAAATTTTTTTTTAATTGGCTATTTGGCAGTAATTCATTTTGACATTGTGTATTTTAAAACAACGCCATCTGTTGCAAAACCGTGTTTAAAATATCCCACTTTTGGAAATGATATATTTTTGCGGAAAAAATTATCCTATTTTGGAATAAGGATGCTAAGCTAGCTCCTCACAATATTGTTAAAATACATTCAGTAGTTTTAATGTGATGCGAACACAGACATACAGGAAATGAGTTACTATTTTATTATATGTATTAAAATTAAAATTTTGATTTTAATATTAAAATTCCTAGTGAAGGACATTAGCCTTTTAGTTAAAAAAGTTTTAAAAAATATACTGGTTCTCCTGGGACACTTCAATATTTTCTCTTTTAACCAACATCCTATTTGCAGGTTATAATTTAAATGAGAGAGTTATGGTTTTTATTTATAAAATTTAGACTTACACATTATATTTTTTAATTTCCTAATTATTTCACACATCGGAAACCCTCTTTAACTCGTATTAAGGCGTTAAAAACATAAAAATCCTACTTCATCTATAATCAGTTCTTTAGAATAAGATTGTCTGTAGAAGACTAAAGTATCTTTAAAGAAAATTCAACTTTTGTTAACAACTACTTTTATTTGCAAACTATTTCTAAAGTAATTATTTCCAGCTACGAGTATTATATCGTTAGAGGAATAAAGTACAAAGATTAATGGAAGAATAACAATGTAAATTTCAACGAAGACATTTCCTCTCAACAAAATGTTACATTTTACTGCAAGTATTTTTCTAAAAGGAATGTGAATTCTGTTGCTAGGTAAAGCAGATTTGACTTAATCATTTTTAAAAGGAAAACAAAATTTTTGTAGAACATATGCAAATTAAATTTAACCCTAAAACATGCAAATGCTTCCACTCTAAAATTTGTATGGTGCACTCAATAAGCCACATTAAAAAACATATGTTTATTTAAAAAAATTAAAAAACACAATCCAAACAATTTTATTAACATTTTTAAATATTTGAAAAAATTTATTTTTTATTTTTTTATGATTGTATCAAATTAAAGCGGATGTAGAATCCCCTTTAAAATTAGCTATTTTTTTTAACTATACTAGGGATTATAGAACTGAAATTCGAATATATTTCAGACTCGAACGCATATGCGATATTTTTCTATAACTATTAAGCTTAAATACTGTAAGAGAAAATTTTTTTTTTTTTAAATTATATTTGAATTCCCGGAGTCAATGTATGAAGTTTTAATAAAATCGGGAGTGGTAAACTTAAAAACAATTTTTTTTGGTTGATTTGAAATGTAAATATAAAATTATAAGTGTATGTCGTCCATGTATTCTTGGTAATGAATTTATATTTATATTTGCTATCTAATTTGAACTATCCATCACATCATTATCCAACGAAGTTAAGACATCAACTTCTTGAATATCTTAATAATCATTGCATTAACTATGTTGTGCGATAATTAATATAACATTATACAATAATTTCAAACTCTTTAAAAAGTATGGATTCTCGACAATTGATTCTGGTAATGTTCTGGATTTGTGTTTGTATTAAATTTTGGGTTTCGGAGTGTTCTGAGATTCATATGGCCAACATTTTTGTAGCACATTTTATAACTGCCCTTCCCCTTTTTCGGGGTGTGTTTATTTAATTTATTTTTGTTTATGATTTGTTATAATAAAGCCATAAAATGCCGTTATGCAGCATTGTCATACATGAACGTACCCTAGACTTCAGATGTAAAGAAAAATAGTTTTATATACAAATATGCTACAAAAACAGGCCAGAGCTGGGAAACTTTAACCGCCTCTAAAATAAAATTCTGATGTGATCTTGCAAAACGCCGACATGTGTATATTCTTTGGTCTCTTCTAACGGAATAAGTCATCGGAATCCCGTAATTTTTTCTTTCCCGTTGAATTGCGTTATTATTGCTATTGCATTAATTTTATTCGTAATGATAATAAACGATTCGTATAATGTGCTGTTGCTTATTTCGATTTTCTTAGAATATTTAGGCTATGCATATTTAGACTGATAAGGAAAACATTTTTACCCATTTCCAGAGGCCGATAATATATTGGAGCTTTTGTATGTAAAGTCACTTTGGAAACTCCGAAAATAAATAAATTTGATACTCCTGAATTGTAAGCTATCAATTTAGGGTGGTGGCATCATTGACATATATTTTTTTGACGGTTTCTTTGATTTCAAACAGCTCATAAAAATCGCCGATTTTTTGCGCTATCTTGGCGATGTCAATTATACGTCCCGGAGCTGCAATTCTGCCTCTAATCTTTTTCTAGTGAGGGTCGTTAAAGGCCGATACGTGGATAATCCTGAAAAATTTCACACCTTTAAGGCTAATATTATTATTCAAGCTATTCCTGAGACTGAATCGGAAATCGTCTATAAAATCTTGGAATGAAAACATGAATGAAATCGCATTACATAAATAATGACAATTTCTGTTATCTATACATATAATAAAAGAGTAATTCATTTCCTGTCTGCCTGTCTTTCTGCCCACTAGCGCATCATGTAAAACTACTGGATGGATTTTTACAGAGTTTTGTAAGGGGATACCTTAGTATCGATTCCAATATACGATACATTTTTTCGCAAAAATATCTTATTCACAAGTGAAAGTGGAGAAGCAACAGTGAAAGTACGAAATTTTTTTTACCGATTTAAAAGTACTGCATACTTTAAGGCATTTTTATTTTTAAAAGTGGGATATTTTAAACACGGTTGCGCAACAGATGGCGCTGTTTTAATATAATCACAAAATATGAATTACTTACTGGCAAATAGCCAATAGAATAAAATTTGTATTTGATTTGTGTTTTTACTTTATGGAATTACATATGTATTAAAATATTTTTAACACTATTTACAGAGCGCTATAATAATTTTTAGAATTTTCTAAAATTTATAGAATTTTACGCAGGGATGGGTACCTTGATATAAATTAAAATACGTAAGAGTCTTAAAATTTGGTGTGGATTGCTTTCAAAGCAAATCGTACACAATATTGTCAGAACGCTCACAACGTGTATGGCCACAGCTAGTTTCTAATAAAGCCATAATATGTCACAAGAAATAAAGTTTTGTTCATTTTATATAACATTAAGAGATATACTTCTATCTTATGCGCCCTAGAAATTCTTCGAGATTTTAACAATTATTTTGGAATAAGCAAAAACGTGCATATATATTTAAAAAAAGTATATAAAATCAATAATTTCTATTTGTTAAAATGATCAACATTAGTGGGTTAAATTTTCTCTTCAAAAAAATTTAATATTTCTGCAAATAAAAAAAATTATATAAAAAAGATTATATAAAGTGCTATTGTAAGGTTTCTTATGTTCTCGCATTTCTTAAGCTTATTTTGTATATTTTTTCAATTACGTTACGTATGTATACAATTCTTATGCATCATAATGCGAGTATGCGAGAATATGTGTATTGGTGAATGCCAGCACCTGCTGTTGAAAGTTTATACGCAGATATTTTCAATTGTTGAAAAGGTAATTGTGAAAGTAGTTTCTTAATTCCTTTCTCAGCTGTAAATGCGTCTACTTTTTCAATTGTTCCTATCTGTATGTGTATAACCGTTTGAGTGCATACATGAAGCTTATAAGCAAAACACAAACTTATTGTATAAATTTTTATTTTTAGAAGTTACATGATGATGAAGCTGCTGATAATATAAAATAAGGAATAAGTTTTTCCTTGTAACTACTAATTGTTTTGTGTTGCTAGTTACTTTTGAAAGGCGTTTTTTTATATCTTCTTTATCTTTCCATTTAAATATGTTCTTCTCGATTCTTCTGGGTGAGTTTGTAGAAATTTATAAACGTAATACAGTTTTAAAAATAATTGATATTTAAAGCTAAAATTAAATCATGTATTTCTAAAAGAAGAACAATTTTTTTATAATTTGTTGAAAATAGTATCCTTATTAAAGTGCCTAGGTTTGCCTAAGACAAAACGTCGCATTATACTTAGTTTTAGAGCGCATATTTTTAATGTTTAGATCACAAATTATCGACGTTTCTCAGGCATTCTATAAAGTTTAGCACGAAGGCCTAATATATAAGTTAAAACTGAACTTGCCCGAAAACTTATATAAGCTGTTAGAAAATTATTTAACTGATAAAAAGTTTATGCTAAAACAAGGAGATTTTTTAATCTCGCCTCAGCTCATTAAATCCGGAGGGTACCAACCGTGGGAAGCTCCGGGATTCGTTTTATACCTGCTGCTGCTCACATCAGATATGCCAATTAGCACCCGAGTGCACACATCAATATTAGCTGATGAAACAGCTTTCTTAGGTATTCATGAAAGCGACCATGTAGCCTCACAACATTTACAAGACCACATGATCAATTTGGAAAAATTGTTAAAGAAATGGAGAATAAAGGTGAATGGACAAAAACGTACTCACATATCTTTCATACAGCGTAGTTACTCATGTCTCCCTATTCGCATAAATAATCAAATGCTACCTCAGCATTCGGACGTCAAATACCTCTGTATACATCTTTACCGGCGCCTTACTTGGAAAAGCCACATTGAAACTTTCTTATATGCAGAAATTCTACTCTCGCCTTAGATTGCAAACTTTTATTGTACAAGCCAATTCTAAAACCAATCAATTATGAGGAACTGCCTCAGATAGCAATGTAGAAATAATCCAAAGGCTCCAAAATAAGAACTCGAACATTCACAAAGATATAAACATGCCATCAGTTAAAGCAGAAATAGCGCAATAAGCAGTAACGTATTTGAAGAAGATAGATCATACATGCCATTTGAGAAGGTAAAGTTAGCTTAACATCCATATTTATTTATTTATTTAGGAAATGGAAGGCCCCAGCACCATGAGGTTATATGCTTTTTTCTTTTTATCACAAAACATATTTTTATGTTAACGAGATTGTTTTTTTTTCTACAATTAGCTTAAAAAGATTACATTTATTTATTTTAAGTTTTAAAAACAAGATTTAAATCGCATTATGTAAATGTACTCTTATCAGAAATTTTTTATTCTTTCAAATTTATTATCCTTTGCAAGAATTTTAAGGATATTTATTTTATATATAAGTTGTTTTTTTATACATATAATAATCTACAATCAGTAAATATATGACCTAAACCCAAAATATCGTCACAAGTGCACGTTAGTGGTGGCTTCCTTTCAATAATACGTTTGAGAGAAAATAAACAGTGTCCTATTTTTAGTCTAGTAAGTTTGATAAAATCAGGTTTTGGTATAAAGGGAACTTTTAGTGCATTATTTCACAAATCTTGCCAAGTATCATGTACATATATGTTTTGCTATTAAGTGTCTAAAGTCCGAGTATTGATATTTAGCTTCTGAACATGTGTTTGTTAATTGGGAAGCTTTTTCCATTTTGTCAACTGTTTTATTTCCTGTGATACTTAAACGAAGGTAATCGAATTTCTTATTTGATGTATAACTATATTATTACTAAAATTATTTCGTAAACCTTCTAACGCACCCTTGCATTCGGATATAATAAGGGATTTCGATACAGTGTTATATAGATTTTTCACACATGTGTTGATTGCATACAATTCGCTTGTAAAAATAAATGAGTAGTTATGAATACATTCTGCTATTGTGAAGAACTTTAAATAATTACAATATTTTGTATTAAATAATTCTAAAAATTTTTTCCGAACCACTTTTGCTTTTGCAAGAGAAAAATCTACTTTTATATTTGATTAGCTCAAATATGTTAATGGTGTTAATATTTATATTGAATTTAGGATTTTTTAAGTTCTTCTGTGGCATTTATGCATAGCGGATAAAATTTTTGATTTCATTCTTGCAATGGATTTATTTTTATTGTATTTGAACTTTGTTACACAATGAGTGATTAATTTTTAAGAAATATATTTTTAAGATTAAACTCAGTAATCTTTTTAAAAATAAACGTGGGCATAAAATTATACATAAAATTTTTAAACTTTTGACTGGACTGGTTTTAAAACTTCCAAGAGAAAGTCGGATACCTGTAGGTTCTAATTTTATAAGATAAGATTTTCTGGCGGAGGAATACATATATTATTGATACATAAAGTATAGTTGGAAAGATAATAGAGCGTAACATTTTAAAAAAGGTTTGGGGATCAGAACCACATTACGAGCATCCTAACATCTTAATTATATCTAGTTTCGAGTTGGCTTTAGTCTTTCTATTTTGAAAATTAGTTTTATATGTAAGCTTTTCATCGAATATTATTCCTAGGAATTTATATGCATTCACAAAATGTATCTGTTGGCAGTTTATATACTGATTAAGATTATAAAATATTTTCTTTTTACGCCATATTAAACCAACCTATTATGTAGAAAAAATTACCTATTAATATTATGATTTCTTCTATCGACTATTGCCTGCTTTTTATCACAAGCTGATTGTTCAGTACAACAGTTGAGTTTGAATTTCAAAAACTCTCCTGGAGATAGTTTAATGCCTGAAATATCCTAAGCATGTTTAAACATCGTTTAAATGTTGGTTGATTTGACATTATCCCCCAATAAAGCAATCCAAAAATGTGCATATTTAGACACATCCTGTCGCATTAAATCCAGTAACGTCAAGACGTAACGTCAAATAGGTTATCTTATATATTTGTCCGTTTCCTCTTTTTTCCTCTTCCCTCCGTAAAGGATATATTTGATAAATTACTTATTTATTTATTTTTACTTTATTTCTGCTAATATACTTAATCGGCATATGAGCTCTCCTTATTTTGTGAAAACACATGTTAGAAAATTAAATGCAACCTAGTAAGTCTAATTTTAATGTTGCTTTTATTTCTGACGAGTTATTTTAATATAGATAATACAGACTTACAATCAACAAACGCAAAATGCTGCCTAAGGCTGTAATTAAAGCTCGTTACAAGCAATGCAAAGCGAGAAGATATAATCATTACAATGTAGAGCGAGTTGCTATCTTTGTATCCTGTTTAGTCCTTGGCCAGTCAATTAAGATGCATATCCTTACTTTGTATATACTTTTGATAAAGAAATGCCACAAAGTTAACAGAATTGGAAATGAAAAGACCTTTAATCTACTTATTTGCTCAGACTCACTTCATGCACTAATCTCGCTTTAACATCTTAGGATGTTAAACATTAGAAAACAAATGCAGGTTCCTGTAGCCAATTGTAGCGTCATTTCATTGCATTCCTTACAGCACACACTCTTACAACTCTTACGTCAGCATTAGTAAAGAATCCTCATATCCTTTTTGAGCGAAAACCGATATATTCCGAACCACAAATTCGGCTTTAGCAGACAGCACAGCACTATTGAACAAACGTACAAATTGGTAACTGTAGTCAAAAAGGCTTTCTAGGAAAAAAAATATTGTTTAGCTATTGTTCGTTTCTCAAGCGTTCGACAAACTATGGCAAGAAGGCCTAGTTCACTAGTGAAAGAAAAACTTACCCACTAATTCTTATAAGCAGTTAAAAAGTTACTTGACTAGTCGTAAGTTTATATTTTTTAAGCTCGCCTCAACCAATTAAATTTGAAGTTCCCCAAGGTAGTATATTGGGCCCCTTTCGATATGCGAACTGACAATCGAGTCCACATATCAACATTTACTGACGCCATTGCTTTTTTAAGTACTAACGAAATTCCCCATATATTTTATTTGGAATTGCGTTTTAAAAAATAGAGAATAAAAATTAAGGAACAAAAATGTAGTCAAGTAACACACATGCACTGCGTAGAGAGTCATGCCCTCCTATCCGAAAAAATAAACAATCATACCTCAACACTCAGTTGTATACCACGGCATACATCTCTATAGACGTTTAACCTGGAAAAGTCACATTAAAGTAAAATTTACAAAAATGAAGTTACAATCAGTGCAGATAAACTGGCGCAAGCTTCTATTTTATAATTCGATTCTTAACCCTAGTCCTTATACCCAACGTTTATTACGTGGACGTATACCCAAGTACAGGTGTGCCAAATAGTAATTATTCGCATCTTTCGTTCTAACTTTTAAGCAAAAAAATTTTTTTGTTTATAAAATTTTGTTCTTTAATATATTAATATTAGAGAATATACTTGCCAAAGACAGACTAAGCGTTGGCCATTATCTCTCTTTTTTAATATGATTGATTTGATGGTATTGTCAGCGTATATCATATACTTTGAAAATAATAAAAACTTCCCATATAGTAAGCTTAGACGCAAACGTTTTCTTCGCAAGCTCCCCAAGGACCTATGTATGCCATTCATTAAAAGCCGGTCAGTCAGCATTCAGGTAAAGCGTAACTTTAACACGAAACTTGGCATAGCGAGCTATATAAACACGGCCTTAAAATTTGACCCTACACCTTCAACGAGTGCAGCAGCGGCTCAGCGAGGAAAAAAATCCAAGTTGGAGCTGCTATTTGTGTTCTGAATGTAAACGACCAATATGTGTGCAACAATCGAGCAATTTCTTTGTATGCAAAACTTGCAATAATGAAGACAAAAAATAAATAAGATAAGTTTTAATAAATAAAATAAATAATAATAAATAAAATAAATTTACATTACCACAAAAGAACAAAGTCTTTAATAATTTTATTAATACAATTGCATAAGTGGCCACATCTGTACTGGGGTATATGATCTTGGGGGTCTCGACTTAAGAAGCTCATAAATCCTCAGTGGTTTGTCCTAGGATAGTAATAGAGGTGTCAGTTGACTCAGGATTTTGCCATTTTCTTAGATACGAAATTCCAATAAAAGTGTGAGCCATTTAGTGGCTGCATTACTCCAAAGTGTCAGTGGCCACACCTGTACTCGGGTATAAAGACTAGGGTTAAGTCAATATGGTGTGATGGTTCTCTGTTATGGGGTACTGCCACATCTTCAAATTCAAAGGCAACAAAATAAGATTTTATGTTAAAAACTCGAACATCCATAAAGATCTAATAGTGTAATAGATATGTCACCATATCGCTATGTAGTCTTTTTTCACAGAAATTTTTGCCGAGCGAAATCAGTGAAAATCTGTTAACAAATGATTTTTTAAATCTCTTTTGAAGAAGTATAATTTGAGTTCAGTAATGCTGATTAAATGGTTTTTATTTAAATTTTTCATTAATTGTTTCACTCAACTAATGTTCTATTGTACACAATATTCCTGCTAAAATCTAAATTAAAATTACTTCACAAAGAAGGATAATTGTTTAAAATATTTCATTATTAAATTGTGAAGAGCGGAAAACAAAGATAATTAAATTTCGAAAACTATGGCTTTTTAAATTTTAATATTCGAAAAGCTAATAAACCTTTTACGTAATAGTAACATCACCCATACACACTCATAAACACATGTAAAACGTTTTCCTGTTGCAACATATACATACATAGATGCCAGATTATGTAGATTAAGTACATAAATTTAAGCTTATATAAGTTTTAGTCTATTTATTAGTAATTTTTAATTACACAATTTTTATTAAAAATCCATATTGGTTTTCGTTTTTTTTTTTTTTGCTAATTATTATATAAATATTTATAAATGAAATTTCGTATAATAATAAATTCTTTTATCGTATTAAATATTAAAATGGTCTAGCAAATATGTTGGTTTATAGCTCATGCAAAAAAAAAATATGTATGTATGTGCTTATTAAAATGACCCAGAAACTTGCATTTTGGAAAGAGGAAATGGAGGTTAGGCTTTTTGAAAATAAATATATTTTGTTAATTTTTAAGAGCGCCCTTTAAAACAGTAAAGCTAATAATTGCTTGAATAAATTAATATATATTTAAATGCCACCAAGGGCGTTAACACTTAAGATTGGGCTAGACTTATAAATTATTTTTAATAAATACTTTTAGTTCTTAGTTTTAGTTTTAGTTCATACGTTCAAAAAAATTATTATTTTGTGTGTTTTGTAGATGATTTTTAAAAATGTTTTATTGATTTGTTTATTTGAGTTAAAAAATTATTTTTATTTGATATTTTCATTTCTTCCTCAAATACGCATAAAAAAATCGAGCATAAATATTATGAAATAATTTAATAGCTTTTCGGTAGCCCCAGTAGGTTAGTGGGTATGTTAGTCTATGAGTCTGGGGGTTGTGGGTTCGATTCCATAAAAGTGTTTCACTAAGACGAGTGAAGGTTTTTGTTAGTATGTTAGAATAAAATGTTTTATAAAGAGAAGTAACACTCAGACAATTAATTCCTATATTAATGGGGGTACTTCCTTTGGAAAGAAATAGTAGTAGATAAGACAGATGGTTAGTGTGATAGTAAAGATTCGCTTATGGTAAAACTGCAATTGGACGTTGCGTTTATTTTTAGAACAGTGTTGCAAGCGCCTCTTGTGTTATTTAGGTGATTTAGTTTAAAGCTAGCGTAGCCAATTTATAATTATTTTACTTCGCCGGCGATTTTGTGCTAATAGTATATATAGAGGAATTTGAAATGAATATGCGTTTCTGACTCCCAGATGACTGTAATATTCTACAAGCAGAAATATCTGTTATTAAAAAGGCGTCACACTGGTTAAGGTATTACAGAATATCGAATAGGGATATCTGGTTTTGTAACGACAATAAGGCTGATATTATTATGTCCCTAAAAGATGTGTTTAAAACAAATATCGTCCTGTAATGCCGAACATCCCTAAATGCGATGTCTGAAAATTCAACAGTCACTCTTAAATGTGTGCGGGGACATGGGGCTACCTTAGGCAACTGTGTTGCTGATGAACTAGCAAAGAAGGGGAATTTGCTTCATGATAGCGCCACTGACGTCTATTATGGTAATCCCCTCTCTGCTCGCGGGCAACGAATAAATCTAGCCCAGGTCAGATGATCTAACGAAGCGTCTTGTTTATTGGCAAAGACGATCTGGCCCTTACTGGAGAACTTCTATGTTAGTTCGGATGCCGAAAATACAATTACGTGACCTGATATCTACGGTCACTGGGCATCGTTTATTTGGAATCCATGCAAGAAGAATAGATTTCCACTACAACGATTTTTGTAGATGTTGCCTAAATGAAGAATAGTAGGAAACGGTTGAAAACATCCTCTACCTATGCCTTGCACTGGAATACCAACGTCTTCAACATCTTGGACAACGGTATTTTGAGAACATCGCTTGTGTTTAACTATTGTAACCAAGCAGGATTAATTCCTTTTTGAGAAGTTGCGGTTGGTTTTCCAATCCATTCCCACCCGACGAGGCATATATACCTCATGAACGCTGTCTTGACTAATGTGCCCTTTATGGCAACCCCCTTCTCTCACTCTCTTGTATGACTGTGCATCTTTTTCTTTTACTTATATCTATATATACTCCTTATATCTGTATATTATCACCTTCCTTTCTTTTTCCTCCCCTTTTACTCTTTTGCCAGTAACACAAAGGGTCCAACATATATACATAGCTGCCTGCTTAACCTGACCTAACCTAACCTAATCTATATTAAAGAAATTTATCAATATAACAATTTTCTTTTCGTTCTTTAAAAAGGTGTAAATATGATAAAAATATGTTTAATTAACTAAAATTATTAGTTAACATTTTTATTAAATTTATATCTTTACAAAATCTTTATCATCATTAGATAAAAATCTGCAACATAATCTGATAGTTAACCTTAATTCAATTCCCGTTGTGGCCTTTTGAATTTTTTTCAATTTGACCTCAAAAATATATCTGTTCTTAATCGCTAAAAAATTTGGATTATCCCGAAAAATATATTCGTTTAGTTTGAATTTTAAACACCATACTGAAATCGACTGCAAACGCTTCACAAACGCTTTGAAGAAAAAGTTTTAAATCAAAAACAAATTTAAAATTTTTCATGTTAATAATACTGAAGTTAAATTTAACAAAGCATAAATTATTCACAATAATTTACCTAATTTGATGGGTTGTTTTTCTTAGAATGTGTTACTACTGTTTGAACAAAATTTTTGTTTATTTAGCAGAATTTTATTTAAATTTTTATATTCTTTGATAAAGTTTTATTAAAATATATTTTTAACAAAAGAATTTCTGTTAATTTGAATAAAAATACAAAGTTTATATAAATAAATCGTATAGGGATTTGAATAAAAACTTATGCGCTTTTTTATCAACTCATCGCCAATTTTCAAAAATATTATATAAACCTAACTGCAGAATAAACGAACTTAAGCTAACTGAGAAAAATCCATTTTTATTATTTTTTTTTTAAATTGGCTTTATGTTTTTAATTTTAATTTTCCAATTACAGCTTTGAACAAAATAATTAAACAATTTTCATCACTTTTGCCTTTTCAAAAGTTTTAATTTTTAACTAAACCAACGTTTCTTGTTAATTAAAAAATAAACAGCCAAAGCCACCAGTGGCCAACCATCGGTTTATGGCGTTTATAAGTTGATGCTTTGCCCCTCATATGTATGTTTCTAAATATTTTTGATCGATCGTTGTGTTTTAATTTTATAATATGCATACGAACATACACACGTATACATTTTTTGCCTCATTCACATTTTAATTAATTCCCAAACGCCAATGTTTATAATACCACATTTTCTTTAACAGTTCGTTTTTTTCTGTTCAAACTTTTACAAATTAAGTGTATTTATTTGATAGTATTTTATATTAAAAAAAAGAAAAAAACATTGGTATTGGTATTTCTGTGTTTAAATTTAGTTTTGTATGTGTTTGTGTGCGGTTTGGCAACAACTCAAAAACAGTTATTGCCAGAATTAAACAAAAAGAAAAAAAATTGCTTATCGCGGCTCTTTGTTCGGTTGAAATTTAATATTAAATAAATAGAAGCATACACATGCCCGCCCATGCAAAAACCATATGCTCTTTCACGAACACACACACATAATTATATGTGTTATGGTTTCATTTTGTTTTGGATTATTAAATTATTTTTGCTTCAGGTTGTATGTACATATGTATATGAAAACAAATATACACAAATGCTGCATACAGTATTTATGATGTAAAACTTAATTTTAAAAAGTCAAGCTACCTTACAAAAACGAGCGAAACCACAATTTTAAACATATTTTTGCTTAAAAAAAATGATAAATTTAGCCTTTTGATAGGTATTTGTTTCGTTACGTAAATAAGTTCGCACGTCTACTCGATTTCGGGTTTAACAAATTACTGCTTGGTAGGATATTTGTGGTTCTGAATTAAATTTTGTTAAACTAAATTAAACTTTTAAAATAAACCATTATGTTTAAAGTGAAGAAAGTTAAACCACATATATAAGCAGACCTTGATAACGTTTTACAGCTTTTATGATTTAAAATATCCGAAATCTACACATATAATAAAACTGTAACTCATTTTCTGTCTGTCTATGTTCGCATCACGTAAAAACTATTGGATGGATTTTAACGAAATGTTGTGAGGAGGTACCTTAGTATCTTAGTTCAAATATAGGTTACTTTTTTCAGCAAAACTATCTTACTCCCAAGAGATATTGGAGAAAAAATAGTGAAAGTACGCAATTTTTGTACCGATTTAAAGGTACTGCATACTTTAAGGCATCTTTTCTTTTTGAAAGCGGGTTATTTTAAATACGGTTGCGCAAGAGATGTTGCTGTTTGAAAATAATTAAAAACTATGAATTGAAAACGGGATATTTTACACACGGTTGCGCGACAGATGGCGCCGTTATAAAATAATAACAAAATATGAATTATTGCCAAATAGCCAATTGAATAAAATTTGTTATTAAAATAGTGAAAATAGTTAAATACAGAGTTTTACAGTAATTTTTAGAATTTTGGAATTTTATATAAATGTTAGAATTTTATCCAGGGATGGGTACCTTTATATAAATTATTTACGTATACGTGAAGCACTAACAAAATAAGCGTCTTAAAATTTGTTGTGTATTACAACACAAAGCAAAATCGAACAAAATATTGTCAGGAAGCACACAACGTGAGTGGGCACAGCTAGTATACAATAAAATAATAACAATAAATATATTATCCTCAAATCTGCTTATTGGTTTCAGAAATGTTTAGAAAGTTGTGGCAAAAAAATTTTTTTTTAATATGAAACATACAAGTCGATGAAAAAACTTCATTAAAATTACAGCTGTTTGGGGTACCCCTCTTTACTCATTTACAGAAAGGTTGTGACATTTCATTTTCGGTTGATATACTGTCACTGTATAACTTTAATTACTTACACTTTACTGTTTGCCTTTATTAACAACTTTACATGTTAATAAGGGTGCTACTCATGCATCATTGGGGAAAAGGTCCATTGTTCTCATGCACCCAGTGCATTGGTTCAGTGGAACAATTCAGCCAGTGTATTGGAACCTTGCTCTAGTCATTTAAAGTCCTTAGATACACGATAATTATTTTTCGCATTGTGTGGCCAGTTCATCCTGTTTTATGTTGGACTAGCTGTACCCACACACGTTGTGTGCGTCCTGACAATATTTTGTTCGATTTTGCTTCGAAAGTAATACACAATAAATTTTAAGACTCTTACTTTTATAATGCTTCACGTATACGTATTTACTTGATATAAAGGAATTCATCCATCCAAAACTTGGTGTTTAGTTTTGATAATAGATTATCCCTATTCTAAATGAACAAAATGCTTAAAATAATGCATATATTTTCCAAATATGAATTTTACTTTAAATGTTTATGTTAAAATGTTTATGCTTTAAAATTTCTTAAAAAAAAAAAATTTAAAAACTTGATAAATTACATTACATTCATTATATTTAAAATATTTTTCAACACTGTATCCTAAACAAATAACATTTTTTAGAAACTACAAAAAAGAACACACCCATAGGCATACGTTTTTGAAAACAAGGATATTTACACACAGTTGATAACAAATATTTATTATCTTTGGATTGTTATTGTTTTTGGTTTACGTTGTCGAAATCAAAAACAAAACACAACGAAATTGTTACAATTTTATTGTGTTCAACTCAGTTACATAAATATGAGTATATCGGTATATTTACATACGCACACATATGCACATAAACATTAGGATAACCCAAATGCTTCCTACTTAATTAACGATTTTATTTTTTTGGAATATTTTCCCACAGCAATAGTTCGACAATTAATAAATAAATATAAATTGTCTAGCAGGCATATTTTATAAAAGTTTCTTAAAACTTCGCAAAAAATTCATCATAAAAAATTAAATTCTGTGGGAAATTTTATTAAAATTAAGAGAGAAATCTGTTTTTGATTTGAATATAGAATGAACAACTAAAAGTGAATTACAGCTTTTTGTTTTAAAATCTCATGTTTAAGTCTTGTACAATATTTTTTATTTATTTGTTAAATATAAAGTTTTAGATCTTGTCAAATTGAAATGTTAAAGAAAATCTAGTTTAGAGCCAATTTTTGTTATAAATAAATGTCATACATTTTTGAATATTTTTAAATTATATGCAAATATATAATATAAAAAAATGATTTTACTTGTTGTGCGTCATATAGCCGTAATTATTTAATCTAGGTACGTCTTCGACTAACATTTACAGTCTTTCGAAATTAACGCATACAAAATTTGAATACTGATAGTGTTATAGCTTTCTAGATAACAAATTATTATTAAATACTTTGTATGGGGAGAACTCTTTACCCCAGTACTATTCCACCAACTTGCTTCCTAAATTCAAAGCTTGCTCTATCTAAGGGATATAGTTGGGATAGGGAAAGGGGTAGTTTCCTTAACCACAAATTTTTTGTGCACGGTCTGCAGGTGATACAGTCATATAGCCTTTGATCATACAGCATTTGGTTTATGAAAATGAAGAGCTGTATACATGTTGGGCATAATCGGGAAGGGGAAAGGGGTAGTTTACTTAAGACCCCAAACCGAAAGTAATTAATTTTTTGATTCGAATATACTTTGAACTTTTATTCTTTATGCAATATATCCATAAAAATATCTGTTTCCATTGGGTATGGTAAACTTGAGTGTAGGCCACTTCAGTTTTATTTTTCCAAAGAATTTGCGATCCCTCGTACTCGTTACCAACATTCTTTTGCTCAGTTGTAAAGGGTTTTTTTGTGTTCTTGTAGCGCTACAATCGCTATTAATTTTTTAAAAAGCATCCAAAGTGGATTTCTTTAAATGCTGAGCTTCGTATTATGTTCAACTCCATTGCGTTTTTTATGCTACTGTAAAGTGTAAAGGTCCGGTACATAAACGTTAGTGTCGTTGCGCTTTAACGATGACTGGTTGCATTTTTTTTTTTTTGCAGAAAAATCAAAAGAATAACACTGTATCGTTCGAATTCCGTTCCTACTTTCGTGCCTGTGGCGCAATTTGATATGCTTACGTAGGCTTGTAAATAGCTTAGTATACTGACTTGTGTCAAAAAAAAAAAAAAACTCATTGTCATTGTTGATATTGTAAGTAAGTAGCCAAGTTTAAAATATTCAGCCCTATTATGAATGTCGTTGTCACACATCGACAACGATAATATTGTAATAGATTAAAGAAAACAATCAGAATTCTGATCCCTTGATAAAGTAATCAAATATTTGACGAAACGTCGGAAAAACTGTAAAAAATGTTTTTTTAAAGAATAATTTTTTATATTGGCTTATTTATTAAATAATAATCCCTATATTATTTTTTATAAAAGTATTTTTTCCAGTCAATCATATAAAATTTTAAAAACAAACGCAAGTTAATCACAAAATTATCTGGACCATACTAATATAATACAATTATGACTATAAATGATTACTGTAAATATTTATATTCAAGAAAATAATAATTGAAACTAACGAAACATACATGCACATAGGACTTATACCAACACATACAAACATCCGCTCATCCATTCATCTATTCATAACTAAACAATAATAAAAGTAAATAAAATAATATATTTTGTGTATATTTTTGACTTATAAATTTGGCAAATTTAGTTTGATTTATTTTTGTATTCTGTAAATATAAATCTTGAAGAATTCGGTTTCAATAAAAGTAAAAGTTTGTTCAAGTATTACTTTCGCTTTTAGCCTTTAGTTTATAGGGGGTTTCCAATAGCAAGAGTTGAATGTTAAATTAAATGAAATAAGTTGCAGAAAAGAAGTGAACAATTTTTTATTATATTTCAAAGACCTTTAGCGGTTTGTGTGAAAAGTGTGTTGAATTGTTTTGAAATTGTACTTTGCAATACAAATTTATTTATTTATTTATTTATTAATTTATTATTAAAGATTTTCTAATACAACAAGACGCGTGGTCTTATAAGTTACAGTATTAGAATCAGACAGGTCAATGTAAAGTTAAAACCAAAGTTAACGAAAATTTTTAAATTAATTAGATTAGGTTAACAATATTAATAGAAAAAAGAAAAAAGTTTAAATTGTTAATAACAGTATACAATATACAATTAAATACATAATTATTAAGTAGTCTATTATATAAACAATAGCAAAATAAATACGATTAGGTATATAATTATAAGCAGTCTATTACTTAAAAATTAATATAATTTTACGTAAAGAGAAGAAACCAAAATTAAGTAATTTTAGTCACTTAAATATTCTTTAAGCAATTACCTAAACCTTATTGTGTTGGTTGTGTTTTGAAGATGGGAAGGAAGTTGATTCCAGACACGTATAGTCATAATGAAAAATTGACACTCCGAAGCATGATTACGATGTCGCAATTGAATAATATACCTGCCCCTTTGGGATCTTGCAAATTTGATGTAATCAAACAAATATTCAGGTAGTTTCGTGACAATAATTTTATGTAAAAAAAGTGAGCATCTCATACTTAAGAAATTATCAAAAGACATGTTGAGAAAACGTGTCGAATAACGCGATATTCTGTCAAATCTTTTCACACCATAGATATAACGAACAATATTGTTATAGGCCATCCTAAGCTTTCTCAAATCTCGAGAAGAACAGCCAGAAAAGAATTCAGACCCATATAATAATATTGGCAAAAGATAGGATTTCGCTAACAAAACTCTTATTTATACTTTGTTTAAGAATTTATTTTTAATCATTAGAACTTTGCTTTATATTGTTATGTCAAATGTAAAAATAAATTATTTTTTCATTCGCTCAAAATCCTTCATGGAAATAAATACATTTTATAATAAAATCTAGAATATTATTATTATTTGGCTATACACATACATACATATTATATATAAAAGCAAGACTTCCAACAAAGTGCCATCACTTAACAGATTCAGTTTAGCTGAATGATGCGAATGACAGTGTTTCAATTCGTAATTGCAATTAGTGTCAATTGGTAAAAAAAGCAGCTATGATACCGGATATGGTGCATTTTGTGGCACCTCCTGATTGTTGCTTATTAACATAGAAAAGGTTTACTAGATCTATAGCTATGAGTGCAAGTATGTTATTGACTACATCCATACCTTCTCAGACAAAAGATATATTATAAGCGGACAATATGTCTTTTCGTTCACTGATTGTTTACTGAAAAGAAAAAGAAAAGTTGAATTTTGACACCAAAATTTTAATATTTATATATATTAAACGCCACTTTCGGAGCATTTTCTTTAGTTGCATACTAATTGCTCACTATTTTAAGTAGAAACTTGAAAACATCCTGGAATTAATTGCTAAAGAAATATTTTAAAAATCTCATTGCATTTGAAGTTTGTTTATTGTAAACTAACTAAGTCAGGATAAGAAAAGTAAACCAGGACTCGAATCTTCATGTCAGTAATCGTATCATTAATTTTGGGGAAACAAATCACATTATTCGTATAACTGAACAAAAATTTAATCTTATGTTACTTCAGTTTTCCTATTATAGTGCAAAGGACATCTATACTTATCAAAAATTTATTTCCTGTCTGTCTGCTTGTGTTCTTATTACGTAAAAACTACTGGATGGATTTTACCAGGCTACTTATTCCGCCAAAATTTCTTCTTTTCAAGAGAAAGTGGAAAAAAGGCAGTGAAAGTCGCAATTTTACCGATTTAAAGGTACTGCATACTTTCAGGCACCTTTTATTTTTGAAAGAGCGATATTTAAAACACGTTTGCGCAGCAGATGGCGCTGTTTTATAATAACCACAAAATATGAATTACTTACTGCAAAATAAACAATTGAATAAAATAAAATTTGTACATGATTTATATTTTTACTTTGTGGTATTAAGTTGTTATTAAAATATTTTAAACAACTCTTACAGAGGTTTACAATGATTTGTAGAATTTTAGAAAGTTATATAAATTTTTAAACTTTATCCAGAGATGGGTACCTTTATATAAAGTAAATACGTATATGTGAAGCCCATTAAAAGTAAGAGTCTTAAAATATGGTGTGGATTACTTTCAAAGCAAAATCAAAAAAAAAAAATAAATGATAAATAAAATAGAAACAGCTTGGAGATCAGAGAATTTTGTTCCACTAGTCTGCTCTTTAATAAGTTATAAAAAGTATAAAAATGTAAAAAAGTTAAGCGAATACACCAAAAAACAAACAAAGAAAATAAACTTATCTAGACAATCAGTCATCTTTAAGATCTCGGAAGGTTCTCAGAAAGGTTTTTGAATTCAAATATAACATATTGACCAACTTCTCAATACCAACTCCAGAAACTAGACGACTAACTTCTTAAACTTTTGATTTTAATCTTAGTTAGATAACGTTTAAAGTTGTTGACAACCATCAGCTGAGAGAATTTAGATTTCCTGCTCTCTGCCATGTTTTAGGTTTTATTATTTTATCTTACTCTTACTCTTACCTACACGTTTAGTTTCAACCTCTAGAAAGACTATTCTTTCATATACAGAAAAAATTATTTTTACCAATTAAAGGTTTTAAGTGGTTTTAGATTGAAATTTTTTGGTCTGTTTAAAACAAATATATCTTTGAATAAATTAAAAACTTAATTGAAATTTAATATAAAACTAATTTAAACCCTTAATTGTTAAAAAATTTTCCGTGAAGATAAGTTTCCTCGTTCATTTTGTTTTATATAAGCTAAGCCTCTTCCGGGTTTATGTATTAATAATTTTTTATATAACATTAAGTGTATATGTACTTCAACATCTTCACAGCCTAATCTGATGGTATTAAAACCATCACTTAATCTGGTTGATGTTCACTCATACAATTTCTTTTGATTTCCTAGGTTTTAAAAAACTTACTATTAAAAAATTTCAATCGACATATTTAAATATGTAATTTAGCAAACTTTCTCTAAGCTTTTATATGACCTCGAATTCAATTTTGTGAATGGATGGATGATCGTTTCTCAAAAGCGTACATTCCCTCATGCAATTTAGGATGTCATAGTCCAAAATTTGTTGCTACATTTTTTCAATAAAAAATAATATCTTGTCTTAAAAAAAGTTTCTTGAGTGTTTATTTAATCACTATTTACAAGTAAATGTGTAACACAAAATAATAATAATGATTTTTCATATAAATATTTCTTAGTTTTTCTTGATAACCAATATTTACCCCACTATGGCTACTAACTAACACATACTTATATAAAGAAATATAAACTGCAAATACATAATAACGTAAGTAAGTTAAGTACAAGGTGTATCATAAATCTTTAATGATTGTTATTATTATTCGCATGTTGCAGTATGTGTTTCATATAAAATTGTTTATATTATTTATTTGAATACTTAGATTCATGTTAGGCAGAATGAGTAGTAGAGTATGTGAGTTAGGGCATGTGTGCATATGTGCATGAAGGCGAGAGCTTATATTTGTAAGTAGTTATTTATCCAATTACTAAAGCCAATATAATAAAATATATTTTTCAAATTATAGCGCTGGTATATAAACAAAATGTATTATTATTGAAAAGAATGTATTCATTATAGCTTTAAAAATTAATTGATACTTATTCACAATCAGTGGGGTGCAGAGTTGGGTACATGTTTAAATTTTCTGGATTTGTAGGCGCATAAAAAAGTAATTTTGAATCGAATTAATTTGTTATTTTTTTAAATTATTTTTTATTCACTAGTTAACAATAATGTTTTTAAAACAAATCAAAAAACTGCATATTCAAAGAAAAGTCAAAATAAAATAAAAATTGCTCTTATGTAATTTTTAATAACATTTTGTAATAATATTTTGTATTTTTAGTACTTGGTCTATAGACATTTATTTTGTAATACACTATTTATGCGTTTGGGCATACTACTTGCAATTATTGTATAATTTTTCTAACATTTTTATTTATCACTAGGGTAGCTTCGTTTGGCATTAAAGACTTGTCAGATCTCATCTTTCTCATCATAAGGAGTGCGTGCCCATCAGTTAATAGCTTTTGGTCTCCAGACTGCCTTTGCACAGCTACATGCACTTTAATAACCATTGATTGGTTTAAATTCACTATTATATTTGATGAAAAGCCTCCATTGCCATATTTACAATCGATTTTTCACGGATTGTTTTAAAAAATATTTAACATTTTGTTTTAAATTAAAAAACAACACAAATACATTATAAAACTAAGGTATTTATTTACAAAACTCAAGATTATAGCAACCTAATCGGAAACAGCATTTAAAATAACGATAAATTTTTAATTTTTCTACTAATATAGTTGGGCACAAGTATAAGCAAAGCTGAATACATACGAGTTATTTTGTTATTATTCAATTTTCTCTCGATACTTATTGTTTTTTAATTTCATTTAAGAGCAGTTAAGAACTGAAGTGGAAATAATATGAAAAAGAAATTTGAAATCATTTCATTATTACTATTTTAATACACCTAGCCATAGGAAAAATACAAACATTTACTTCCCACTGTGTAAGCTACCCATACACGATATGTTTTTTTCATATGACTTTTTAACTGTGTGAGTCAGATGTAATTCTGTATGTCTGTCAAAATTGTTGTTTTACAGAACACTTTTTATGTTTGGTCACAAACGCACATGTACAATTACATCTGACTTTTCACTATACAGACCCCCGTTCGGTTGCAAAATAACTTGTTGCCGCCCAGAATTATTTTCGTGTGCGCTACAGAATTACGGGCGACTTATCCATTTTTAAGTTTTTTTTTACTCTAAATTTAAAGAGGTTAAGTTTGCATTAAATTGTGATGCACGATTTAAATAATTGTTATCAAATATACAAAATTATTTTAAAGCAGTTTCAGATATTGGTCTTGTAAAATATTACCTTTAGCCGATGATTGTTTTCACACGGCAAAGGTTTTTGGCAACACCGAAAGACTGTTAATGTCAGATGGTTTTTCAGATTAAAATAGAACATGCCCAAAATTAAATTTTGTCAAATGACTTTTCACATGTATTTTACAGTATCAATGTTTTAACAGCCTCAAACCACTGTTACAGTGGGAAATTTGACATGTCTAGTATGGGTACCTTTACTGTTTTTTAATTTATTTTAAAATCAGTTTTGTTAAGAACTAAAGGGGAAAGAATACGAAAAAGAAATTTGAAAATAGCTTCATTGTTACTATTTTTGTGCACCTTGCGGTAGAAGAACTACTGCATATACGCGTATGTATCAGAGACTGACAAGAAGTAATTATAAAATAAATGTAGTTAAGTATTTACACATAATTTTGGGTATTAGTTATACCTATACTTATAACATAGAGAATACTCATTTGCAGTGAAATAAGTATGGGTGTACTCAATACTTATAATAAACTTTATTTATACACAACGAACTTAAAAATGTATACGTAATGCATGTATGAGTACAACTGGTTGTAGGTAGATAATGTGATGGGTATCTCTCATACCCATACTTATAACTAACTAATACTTACAAGTATGGAAAAGTAGTTATAATACTCTACGTATACTTATAAGTAAAACAACTACTTTTAGGAATTGTATGTATAAAAAGGTGTATGATGTTTGGCAATATTTTGTTTTTAACCGAACATTGGTTAAGTATGGACAACCAAAATAATTTTGATATTAGAATGAAGGAACGAATGAACGTATTTTTAAATTGTGAAATAATTAATACATATATTTATAAAATACTCTAAGTATACTTAGAGTATTTACATACTTGTACTTGTTCCTACTCTATACTTACAAGTATATACCCATACTTTATCGAACTTTTACTTATACTTATCCAACTTTTACTTATACTTAGTTATATTGCGAAAAATAATGAACAAGTATGCGAACACTTATGCGCTGGCTATTGTAGTTATTTAAGTTGAAATTGATATGAGTATCTGTATATGGTATGTTTTTTGAGCTGTAGCTATACACATTTATACATGTTTCGCCTCAAATACTTAATAAGTACTAAAAATCGTACTTTTTTCATTCTCTGGTATGTATTTTATTGTATGTACATATGTACCGTAAAACATTAATAAAAATAATGTTTTTAAATTTCTATTCACTATAATGTTTTTAGTTTTAGTTAAAGAACTTTTACGAATTTACTGGGTTTAGGAACAAAAAAGGTCGTTATTAGAAAATATCGGGTTTTCCCGATATTTATATATATATTATATTTTTGTTTAATTATTTGCATTGTTTTTTATGAATGAAAACATTTCAAGTTCAGTAGTTTTTTCTTTTCAATTAATGTGAAATATAGTTTATACATGGGCTATTTCATGTCGAAAAACTTTTGAATTTTAAAAGCTATACCTCACTCAGAATCCTGTCTTTCTCCTAGAAATTTATCAGTCTACAAGTTAACCGCATAATCACTCTGAAATGCCTATGTGCTATTTCTTTATTAAGATAATTTTAGTAGGGCTGCCCAATTTTTCCAATAAAAAAATGTAATTATTTAATGATACCTCACACAGCTTCTTAAATTCTAGTGCAATCTCCACCGTCCTTTATGCGAAAACTGTAAAGCAAATATTTATTAATATGAATATATTTAGGTTTACATTAAGTATTGAAGCTTTAAACTGGACAATGGAAAATTAGCAGTTGTTTTACTTCGTAATATGAAACAACATTATTATGTATGTATATATATTTATGTAATCTTTTTGTATAACGTACATGACTGTAATATTAATATATACTAATATATACGAATAATAAATGTATTTTTTTTTTTTTGTAATTTTATGTGAAATCTAATTTATGAAACAATTAGTTGGGAAAAGTTTCCAAATTATTTTGTTTAATATCGATTTTGTATAACAAACCTAAGTATTACTTCCAACGTATAAATGGTTTATTTTCATTGTTGAAAATATTAAACTATTTTTGAAAATAAATAAATGTGCAAGTAGAATACAAATAATAATGTTTAAAAATTTTCATAATTAGATGAACATAATCGCATATAAATATATGTTTAATGTAACACTTAACTATGTAAATGTGTTTGTTAACATTTTAGAATTATAATTTGTTTAATGTTAATTATTATTGTGTTTAATTATTATTGTGGCCTTATTTTTATTGCCTCTTAGTCGTTTGGTTGGCAAAAAAATAACAAAAAATTAAAAAAAAAAATAGAAAATAAAATAAATTTAACAGTATCTCTAATAACAATCTTAAATATAAAAATAACTTCAATATTATGATAGTTTGGACTAAATTTAGATTTTTTTTACGTTTTATCTTTTAATGTAGAATTTTGGTCATTTCTTTGTGGTTTGTATTTATAGCATCTTTTGGGAGTTTGTTGTTCACAACGCTTAGCTGTGGAAAGTTCTTTAAATTTTAAAAACGATTTGTGATTTTTTTAGTAATAATTTTTTCAGACATTTGTAGGCTTAGCTTGGTTATGGTCTGAACATGACTAATTTTGAAAAATATCGTGTTCCTAACATTTTTTCTTTAGTATATCATTTGTTTATCGCGCAGTGTGGCACCATAGTGACCGAAAACCATATTTTTAGTAAGCACCTTATCTAATAGATACCCCAGCTAATTCGTAATCATGAATCTTTACTGCTTGCCCTTGAGATAACACTCTCGACGTTTTTGTTTTTAAAGCAGTAATAGCCAGGGACCGAACATAACCGTTGTTTTGGCTTTAGTGAAACTGAGTACAAATGATAAATTTGTCTACCATATAACAACATAAACCCTGACAGAAAAAGTAAGCTTGAAAAATATTTTATCCTTTTCATCGTGAAAAAGTTCTGTTTAAAATTGATGATCTGTGATTTATGTGGTTGGAATACCAATATAGTTTTATGGTCCTAATTCATCAGGAAAACAATCAACTATAGCTTGTACGATTCTTTCATATTGTCCATATACATACGAGTTGTTGCTTTGTCGGCATAAACCACAAAGACAACATAGCCTATTAAAAGCAATTCAGAGGCTTTCAAATGCACGAACAAGGGGCTAGTGAATCGGAAATAAGGAGACTTTGTATGTAAGTATGGGAAAACTTAAAAAAATAATATTTCAGAGGATTAGTTCTTCTAAGGGTTACTTTTTTCTCCTTTATCCGATTTATCTTATTTTATAGCTTTAACAGCCTATGACCATGCCAAGTTTCATTAATCAAGGGATACTCAGTAAATTTTCAGTGCCAATATAAGCTAATAGTTCTGTTATAAGAATAACTGTACAGACATAATTTCTCACTAAAACATGCATATACTCCGCCTTGTTAGACCATTAGTAACTGTTATCTAGGAAAATATCTTTGTTCAGTTAGACTACGTATGATGATTGTTCCATTTTGTTTCCTCAGCTACTACACCTAGTGGTCTTCGGTTGTTAATTCTATTTACTTAGGAATGGGTTTTTCGCGTGTTGATTTCTTTGTTTAAAATATGGTGAGTATTTGGACGGTTTTAACTGATTTTACCATCTAATGGTCTTAGTGCACTGCCAGTTGTCTCTCAGTTGCTTGCCTGAATTATTCTCCCTCTAATCCTTTGCTGTAATACAAAATCATAATTGTATAATTCTTTTAAAGTCGTTGCGTATCTTTTATTGCTCGCAATTGTTTATAATCTTTTTAGAAATTAAAAAATTCATGAAATACGTTTAAAAACGTTATTTATTTTTATTTAACATTATCCTTAAAACGGTATATCTTTATGTCAGCTGTGTATTTAGTTTTACTTGTGTTTTATTTCTTTTAGCATTTTTAATAATAATGAAAAAATACTGAAAATGAAACGTAACATTCCCTTAAAAAGAAAGTTATCAATAATTCATTTTGTATTATTTATTTCTTCTTTTTTAAACGAATTTTCCTATTCCAAGTTTTAAATTTATGATTATTCTTGGTTCTTGTTGTTTTTACTACTTATAGGTTTTTTTTTTTTTGTTGGTTGTTTGTTAAAAAGGCAACAAAAAGAGACGTTCATAGTCTTTTTGTTTTACTTATTTCATTCATTTAAAGCGTATGAATGATTTAATTGTTCTATTTTATTGATATTTTTAAATTGTATAAATTAAAGCGAGAGAATTATAAAAAAAGTTTCAATATTCATAAAATGTCTTAAGATATGCAAAGACTACTTTATATTCTCAAAGAGAATTTTCATGTGAAGGGGATTAAAAAGTTTAGAAGAAATTAAATTTTTTAATAATATAAAAAATACAAACTTTTCGTTTTTAACCGACTTCAAAAAAAGAAGGAGGTTATCAATTCGTCTGTGTGTTGCTTTTTTTTTTTTTTTTTTTTTTGTATGTTTGTGCCTTCATAACTGGGTCATTTCTGAACCGATTTTCAAAATTTTTGCACTATTACAAAGGCTGTGGCTACAGATTGGTCCCATTTGAAAATAAGTTCAAAAGTTTAAAAATTAAAGGGTGTCCCCATACAACATACATGTTTTTTACGTGTATTATTAACTTTATAGGGCACCAATTTAAAATTAAAAAAAAGTGCGTATCACTGTAGCACCCAATAACAAAAAGTAATTAAAAAATAAAATTAAAAATTAAAGGGTGACCCCATAGGTGACTTAATTTCACCTTTATTCTCCTATCTTTTGAACCGTTATAGACATACTCTTGAAAGTTGCACAGAGTGTTCGTTACTATGTCTCTTATAATAAGTATAAATATTTAAAATTAGAAATTAAAGGGTGTCCCATTAGTTGGTTTATTTTGATATATATATGGCCAAACTTTTGAGCCGTTGTCAACAGACAGTTGAAATTTACAAAGAACTTGTATTTTTAAGTCCGCTAAAATAACAAGTGTAAAATATGAATTTGGAAATTAAAGGGTGTCCCAATAGTTAATGTAAAAGTAATATATATGGCCAAACTTTTCAACAGTTATAGATAGACAGTTGAAATTTACAAAGAACCTATATTGCTTAGTCCGCTATTACAACAACTATAAAATTTGGATCTATAAATTAAAGGGTGTCCCCATTATTGATGTAATTTGACCATTATGTCCTCATCTTTGGAACCGTTATACACAAACACTTGAAAAATATACAGAATGTTCACTACTATGTCTGGTATAACAACAAGTATAAATATTTAAAATTGGAAATTAAAGGGTGTCCCAATAGTTGATGTAATTTGATGTATATGGACACAAAGTTAAAATTTAAAAAGAATCTGTATGACATAGTCCTCCTTAAAAAGTATTTATATTAAAATTTGAATTTAAAGGGTGTCCCAATAGGTGACGTCATTTGATATATATGACCATATCTTTTAAACAGTTATTGATAAACACTTAACAATTAGACGTATTAGAGTATAAATATTTAAAATTGTAAATTACAGGGTGTCGCAATAGTTTATGTAATTTGATGTATATGACAAAACTTTTAAACCGTTACAGACAGACGGTTGAAATTTACAATGAACCTGTATTGCTACGACCGCTATAACTAGTATAAAATTTTAATTCGGAAATTACAGGGTGTCGCAATAGTTACCGTCTTAAAGAAACATGATTTTAAGTTTGTCTGTTTTGAAGTCGGTTTTTTTTTGCAAGAATTATTAAAATCTACCGTCGATAGCTCTTGAAATTTGTAGTACTCTTAATCTTAGCTGTTTTGAAATTGATTTATTAGCGCACAGTTTCACTAAAGGAAACAATACAATTTTTTTAAATATTAATGTTAAAATATAATGCTTAGTTCATCAAAATAAGGTGAAGAACCTTCAATAATCGGTTTATTAAAAGGCAGACACGCAATCCTCAACTCCAACACATGTGGCCACAACGTAGGTCGGAACCCAGTCATCGTACTTTACGGTTGTACTTGTTCTCGGAGCTCTCGATTGTGTTTATCAGCTATCTGTGCTAAAACGGCTTCGTGTAGCAAACAACAGCAGATTAACTATAGAGATTAGTACTGAAGTATATTTTATTATGTTTATTCCTAATTTTCTACTTGTATAGCCATCAATAGACAGTGGCACTTCTTTGACTTGTTTTTTAAAGAAATTTGAAATATATTAGTGCTTTTGCATATATATGTCGCACCTTGTGGCCTCAAAATGTTTATACGGGTATAAAATGTAGACTCTAAGGAAGTAAAAACATGAATAAAATGTCCCCCCAACGTACCACAAACTTTTTATAAAACTTCAAAATATATGGGGAAGACTGGCTGATAACCCGTGCCCTGTCACAACAGAATTTTATGGCAATAAACATTTACTAATGGGTAACTCATTATGTAACACTTAACCTGTTTTTCTTGCATGCTAAAAAAAGTGGTAATGAATTGTAAGACTTCGCATAAAAATTATTCAACTTAAAATATCGTATTCATTCGACTTCCATTTTCAATAGCAAAACTACATTTAAGACTTATATCTACAGTATGAGCCAAACTGTACGTGAAACCGTATGGTTGGTATCCCATGTCACCTACAGTACACAAGATTCTTAGGCATGAAACGATACCACTAGGGCGTAGATGATGAGGATCAAATCACCTGTTGTTTCGGTCTTCTCATGATTATCCTTCTGAGAAAAAATCCTGTTTTAAGTTTAAATACTCTCGTAGATTTGAAACTTTTTTTTAATAAACGCCAAATTATGACGAATTATCGACTTTTATTCATAAAATAGTAAAATAATATATAAAATAATTTTGTCCGGTTTTTTATGTGAAATACTCCCATGTGCGCTCTTAAAAAAATGTGGTAGAAAAAATTTTTCATTTGTTTTTATGCGTAACAAAAGTATTAAGAAATTAAAAGCATGAAAATCAAGTACAATTGTTGATGGGCTAAAAATATTTTCAAGACCTAAAGGAAGCGTCTAAGTTCCTTGGTTTTTTTTAAAGGTGTAAGAAATACTGCACTTTTTTCGTGTCTGTCTTACTGTCACCTAAAAACTACTGAATGTATTTTTATACAATATTGTGAGGAGGTACCTTGGTATCCTGACTCAAATATAGGCTACTTTTTTCCGCAATATATCTTATTTCCAAGAGAAAAGAAAGCAGTGAAAGGATGAAATTTTACCGATATGCATACTTTAAGGCACCTAATATTATTGAAAGCAGGATATTTTTAAGGTACTCCTTACTCGAAAGTCATTAGTAGAAGGAATAAGATGTGATAGCTGGCATTTGCGAGCAATTAACCTTTTAATCGCTACCCGACAACAACTTTTTAAAAATCTCTAATTACGCAAAATAGTATTTTCTCCATAAACGCCGTAAATTAAGCGGTGCCTAAAATCTAAAATCTGGAATTGGAAGCCTACTAATGGCTACTAGGATTTTTTTTTTTATTTCGGACCAGCACTCAGGGGATGACCCCTAGAGGGCGTAATGTTTGTGGACATTCGATTTGAATTTTCCAACATTGTAGCTGACAGGAAAGACCTCTGTAGGAAGATGATTCCACAAGCAAACTGTGCGGCTAAAAAACGAATTTTCTCTGTAATGCATTGTGCGATTCACTGGCCAATCGACCACAAATGGATGAGCTCTTAATGAAAAGCGTGATGTGCGCGAAAACGTGCGGATATCGGGAACTAGTTCCCTAATCTCATCAGAGCACATTCCATTGTAGTAGCGACAAAACAGCGAAACACAACCCACATTGCGTCGATGTTCAAGAGAGTCAATAGAGTTGGATACCCTACTGCCACCTATGAGCTTCTTCGCCCTCTCCTGCACGCGGTCGAGTAGTTCCAAAAAAGATTTTGTATGGGCCATGGGAGTTGTATTCCATTTTTGGCCGGATGTAAGTGGTATAAATAGTAAGGAGATCAGATGAGGTGAAATATGTTTTACACCGTTTGAAAAAACCGAGACACTTGAAGGCTTCTTTTGAGACTTGAAAAATGTGCTTAGTCCATCAAACGTCACATTGGATTTTCATGCCAAGAACATCAAGAGCTTCTGATTCCTTAATACTTATACCACCCATATTTACTGATGTAGCACCATTTTCGGCCGAACGCTGGTGCGTTAGCATACAACATTGAGTCTTACGAGCGTTAAAGTCGACTCTATTTGCCCGGCCCCAATTAGATATTGTTACGAGATCGTGATTGAGCGTATCATTCATGTTTTGCCGCTTGGCCCCAATTTCTAAAAGGCTCGACCGTCTGCAGAATGAATACGAATGGCAAATGCTGCTATCATCTGCAAAAGAGTAGATGGGGTTGGAAGTTTGACAGAGAAGGTCATTTAGAAAAATAAGAAACAGGGTAGGAGAAAGAACAGAAAAAAAATTGTCAGAGATCAATAGAAAAAATCGGTAATTATATAGATTTCCGCACAACCAAGAGGCAAATATCATTATATACAAATTTGATTTCTCGGTATTAATGTTAATGTCCTTCTCATTGTGAAAGAATTGTTGTTTTAAAAGTAAATTGTGTTTTTATCATATAAAGTTAATGACGACTTCGTCTTATTTTAGTCAAAAAAATGATAAAAATTTTTAGGACGTCCAGTTACCAAGAACAACAGATATATCAAGACTAACTATTATTAATTAAAAACTTGACACTTATTTAATTTATGTTTACATGGATGTCTCCATTTCATAGGTTTGTCTTTACACTATAAATAAAATAAAACAATAACTTTTTTCCTATCTGTTTGTCTGTCTGTGTTCATACCACGTAAAAACTAATGCGTGGATTTTAATAAAATTTTGTGAGAAGGTACTTTATCATCTTGATTCAAATACAGGATAATTTTTTTTCCACAAAAAAAATTTATTTCCAAGAGAAACTGGAAAAAAAAGAGCTGAAAGTACGAAATTTTAATAATTTATTTGCTTTAAAGCACCTTTTATTTTTGAAAGCGATATATCTAAAACACCTTTTACAGAGCTTCACAATAATTTTTAGAATTTTAGAATTTTTTTCCAGGGATGGGTACTTTTATATAAAAAAAGTAAGTAGACTTGAAGCATTATAAAAGTAAGACTATACAAATTTAATGTGGATTACATTCACAGCAAAAACGAACAAAATATTGTCAGGGTGCACACAACGTGTGTGGCCATAGCTAGTTGTTATTACAGTAAATTTTTCTTCGTATCTAAATAGTGTAAAGTTTTTTCGTATCTAACCAAAGTGTTAATAAAAAGAAAGAAGTTATGTTTGGTGTGCAAAAATTTTTTAAAATATAATTTTTAAAAATAATAATTTATATTATATTATAAGTTATAACATAAAAATTATATATAATATTATTAGTTAATTATAATTTATTGTACTTCAATATAATTATAGTTATATTTTAGGTATTATTTAATTATCCAACATTACAGTTCCTACATAACAATATTATGTATTACTATGTTAACAATATTAATATTATTTTAATAATAATATTGCTAGGCTACAACCATATAATTCAATCAGAATATGTTGCTCTTAGATTGCAAATACCTCAACCATATTTTTTCTTTGTGTGAACGGGTCTTATAATAAAGGACTGCAGTAGGGTTTAGGGTTAAGTACAAAACTGTTACTATCTTGGAACAAGACTAAAGCAAAATTCATCAGTGGATTTGGTATAAATTGTAGAAATTAAAAAAATAATATTAAATCAGAGGTTGACTAAACTAAAGTGAAAACTAAAATAAAAAGTACAAAACGAATATTATTCGTAGTATTTAACTTTATTAGTATATATTATATACTTTTTATGTAGTTAATTTAGTTAATTTAAAATTAACTACGAACTCTTTTATTGTGAATTTTTTTACCTTATTGAAGTTTATTTATTAAGAAATTTTTAATTTTCCTTTTAAAAATATACTGCTTCAAAATAATATCAGCATTTTAAAAACACTTATAATGAACAATTATCATCTTTTTTTTTAAATGATTGTTCGTAAAACTGTTATAACTAAAATGTTGTTACTAATGACTCCTAGTTGATTCTAAGAAAAATGCTTGTTCTGCTAACCTGCCGAATTTAAACCCACCCATACCAACACACGAACACAATAAGGCAAATTGTTAAAGTTTTAATGTGGAAAGAAGAGGAGAGAAATTCGAGCAAAAAGGATTTATATAAATCTGATTAAAAATAAAGAGGATTTTCCACTGTAGTTTTATTCTATGCGTACATAGATTGAAATTGAAAAATGAAGCTATTTTAAAATAATAATGTTGTCTAACTTTCTAACTGAATGTTCGAAGTTCGTTAGCTAATTAAGTATTTTTGTATTTGTTGTTACAACAATAAGTACGTTTAAGACCTAAAACTACTTTTTTGGTATAAATGTGTAGGATAAAACACCGGGTATTATATACTTTAGTGATGGTAATATAAGCAGCAATGAATTGTGGAATATCGATTAAAACTTGAAGTACATATCAGGTGGTTTTTTAGGGGTTCAAACAGAATTTTAAATATCAAGAGGTCATGCAATTTATCTTTGCTTCTATTATGTTTCATATTTAAAAATGTTTTTATGTAACGATTACTGTTTTATTAGTGATTCCATATTGGAAGAGTTTTTTATTCACAGCGGTTAATGCATAAATTGTTAAAATATCGTTTATAAAGCCTGATTGCAACTGTTACTGGTTTTAAATCGCTGCATCTCAATATCCCTTAATGCCAAGTAAATTTCTTTCCAACCGTACCAAACCTCATGTTGGAATGTGTACGTACACAGAAAAAAATAGTTTCAGATTAAAATTTAATTAAATAATTGACTCAATTATTTGTTTAATTATAAACTTTTTTGTTCTATTTTAAATAAATATATATTTGAATCAATTAAAAAATTAATTATACTATAATTTTAAACTAATTAAACCTTTAAACACGTACTGATAAAACCGTTTATGTCCTTAATTACGGGCTTCCTACCTTTGAATTTCAGTAAAACAAAGTTTGTGTGAGATATGTGTCAACGAAATTTTGTATTTAAAAGGCCTGTCGATACCATTAGCTATGAAACATAACATATGACTTGGGGTTAATTCATTTATTCATTATCTCATTTCGTTCCATGACTCTGGCGCTTAATTCAGCCTGAAATTGACCACAATGGCAAGGGTTTTGCTAGCTTTGAGAGCTGATGTGTTTTGAAGCTTATTCGTCTAGGCCTCCTACTTGAGCAAGCTCCACAAGAAAAATTCTAATAGTGTCAAATCGCTAAATTTCGGCTAGTTTCTATCAGGTCCGCGTGAGTTAACCATGTACTCAAATCGCTGGTGCAAAATGCACCATCAGATATAAAAAAACATAGTTTTATATACCAACAGGCCAGAGCTGGGAAAATTTAAACGTTGCGATCTGTCAAAATGACAACATACGTATATTTTTAATTTTGGTCTCCTCTACCAGAATCAGTCGCTGGAAGTACGTAATTTCTTTTGTTGAACTGTGTAATCAGTTTTAAGGATTCACATCTGTTTCATAAAAAAGATTGTTCCGTAAGTACACGTAATTGTGCTTACTGTGTGGTAGTGAAAAGCGATTTTAGGCGTTAATGTTTAGCTGGGAATGTTCCCTCAAAAATATTTGTTGTTGTGTTTGACATAAGTCTGCCTAAAAGCAACCTGATTTACTGTATATGGTGTGTGAAAATTGGACCTCCACCACCACATATGAACGCGTTAGCCGCAGAGACAACAAGCGTGAACTCAAACCTTAATCCCACAAAATTATTTTATGAAAAATTATCTAATCAATATAAAAATCTCTTTCACTATAAAAAGCACACTTTACAATAGATATAAAAGAAAAATAAATCATCTACTTATGATTGCTAGAACACACACCTATTGATATAACTTTTTAATAACCTAAAAAGATTTTAATTCCTTTCCTTTTGTTTTAAAAAATATATTTTATTTCAACCAAATTTTAAAAGTGAAAATAAAAATAAATACCACAATTCAATTTGGCTATGGCTTTAGACACCTGCGTTTTAAGACAATCGTACGTAAATAAAAAAAATAGCAAACTACAAAAAACAGGGGGAAATATAGACAAATATGAAAGTAAACATAAACCAAATCTGCTAAAATTCATTTAACACGAAATATCATGACAACAATACTTAAATTGTATCTGAAGTTGAGTATCACCAGGAGCCAGAAAAACTAATCAAAATTCGTTTTGCGTATTTTCACTTATTTTTCTCACACTCCTCGCCATTTAATATGTTAAGCGTCGTTTCCTATTTTTCTCAGTTTTTGCAAACAGAAAATACTTCAAAATATAAAGCCATATAAAAAAAAAAAAAAAAAATAAAAGCAGTCTGTAGAAGCAGAAAAAAAAAAATAAAAATAAAAATAAAAAGAGAATTTACTCATATCCGTTTCCGCTTCCGAATTTTTCAATTATTTTATTACAAGATTTTGTTAGGTTTCTGTTTTATAGCAAAACTCTAAATTGATTTGCTTATAATGATTTTGTTTTTTTCGATAAATTTATGAAAAATTTTGAAGCATAAAGCAACTGATATACACAAGTGGTGTAGAAATTATAACCTCAAGCATGAAGGCTCATAATGAAATTGAATTTGTAATGCATTTTAATTTTGTTTATGTACAAAATATTAATATGTTTTCTTTTCTCATATTTAATAAGCCATCATATTATGTATGCCATCGTCAGTGGTTGATGGAAATACCAAGTAATCAATATTTTTGATAAATATAATAATTTTAAATCTTATAAATTCTTATTAAGACGTTTAAATTTTCGCATAAAACTTTAAAAAATAAATTGAATTTTCGTCTTGTATTCTTTTATTTTTTCAATTTAATCCATCTTAATATGGCACCGTAAATCAAAAAGAGTTATAGCTAAAAAAACTTATAATGTTCAGGAGAGGCACAACACATACGAATATCAAATTAGGTTTCACAGTAAAGAAAAATTTCATAATTAATTTTGTGCTGTAAATTTGGAAATTTGAGGTAAAATGAAATATTGACTCTTAACATATAAACTATAGAGGCTACACCACTACACGTCTACAAATGCCGATGGCTGCAATCGCCCCCGTGTAGTGAGTAGATTAATTATATTGAAGACGCTAGCTATATCGTAAAATCTGATAAAATGATAATCATATTTTAGTTTTTAAAAATAAAATAACTTTAAAAAAAAAAAATAATTTCATCACTTGAAACGAAAGAAATTAATTTGCGTTAAACCTTCTGATTCTGAATAAATTTGTAATTTTAATTAAGATTAGTAATTTTAATTAAAATTAGTAATTTTAATTAAAATTTGAAATGAGCAGCTGATTAGGATAAAGCATTCGATCCTGGAGTCGGGGCTGTCAGCAACGCCTCCAGACAGACAATGGACTTGGATTTAATCTCTACATCCACGATGCAGTCATGCTTCATATATTGTAACCATTCAGGCTATTTTCAAGCTAGCTATCAGAGGAATCTGAAATGCAATTGCCCGAGAAATAATTGCTCTAAGACCAAAAGTCGTGAGCTGCTTGGACAGTAACATAAAGGAATCGTTTCTGGTCACTCCCAGGTGAATGAAAACTTTCCGCACTAAGTGCACCTTTTTAGAAAATCCCATTTTCCGGCAAAATAATTGTCTTCATATAAACTTCTCTATTATAATTTTGACAGCTTGTATTCGGTAACCTTTTGTCGCCTATGTGTTAAGTGCATTAAGTTGAAGTGTTTTTTTTTTATTGACTGCTAGTTATAGCAGTTGTGGTTATACACTTAACCCGTTGATAAATTATTACTTTTCTCTTGGCAAATAAAACATATTAGAATAAAATATAATGACAGCTTCAATTTCCATGTCTTGAATAAAGGGTATTTGTTATAGAGGCGAAGAAGTTTAAATTGATATAAATCGGAGAAAAAAAGTTGTTTTTAATATTCTAGATGAATTGGCTTTATTAATTAGATAATTTTATAGCATTAATATTTAAATATGATTTCGGGATGTGGTCGCCGTGGATACATGGTGGTCATTTTGCCTTCGAAATTTTGAGTTTAGATTTGATTTTAGTCTGTCTGTCTTGAAGTTAAATTTTTTAAGGAAATATTAAACTTGTTTTTAAATTTCATAACTTATGTGTCAATATTGCTATATGATCCAGGAATAGTATATCATCCAAGAGGTGGCTGGCGCGTTTATGGCGTAATCTTTAATTCCAATTTTCACCCTCCCTTCGCAGTAAATCAGGCAACATTTTGGCAATAAGTCTTTAAATATGTGCTTCCAAGTGCTCCATACTTCTGAAACTACATTTCTATAATAGTGATGCCTATTAGTGAAGTCACGAAAAAATTATAAGGCATTTCTGTCATTCGTCGTTGACTCTAACGTTCTGGTTTGAATGTGACGACATACGAATTGCATCATACAGTGAATTTATATTGATGTAATTATTATCGCCGTAAATACGGCAATTCTGTTTATACACAAAACCTCAAAAATGGCCGATGAGTTTGAAGAATTGAACCTTGATTATTGGTATAAATTTAAATAATTTCCAAACGTTGTTCTGGCGTAAGCAGAGTTTTTTTTACAGAAAAGTCGTACGTATAAATGCCGTTAACATACCTGTTATGACTTCGATTTTTTTCTGTACTTGACTTGATGCTGAAAATCAAAATTCAACACGACACTTCCATTCGATTCTTCAGTAAATGTTGCCCCAATTCAAAAAAATATCGGTCAACCTAAGATTAGGTTTTTTATTATGAGATATTTGTTATCGCTGTGGGCTATTATGGTCAGTTATTTGTTTTTCAAATATAAATGAAAGATTGAAATCAGTTTTTATTTGTAGGTCACTTTCTCTGTGCTCGGTCACATATATATTTAATTTAGCTGCAGTATATTTTTACTTTGCATACTTATCTACACATATAATAAAACTGCATCTTTTTGCCTGACTTTCTGTCACATAAAAACTACTGGATGGATATGAATAAGGAGGTACCTTAATACCTTAGTTCAAATATAGGATACCCTTTAATCTTAAAATAAATATATATATAATAAAATATAAAATATATGGCCTTAAAATATTTAAATTTAATTAAGAGCGTGCTACTATATACTTCCGGGCAAGCTAGTTTCAATACGAATTTCCTTAATTTAACTTTATTTTTAATAGCGGGAAATTTTAAACACTATTTAAAGAACTCTATAACAATTTAGTAATTTTATGTAATTCTCAGAATTTTACATAAGCCAATGTTCCTCAGTAATTACCCAGGGCTGAATGCCTTTGCAATATATAAAGTAAATACATAAACCATATTTGAAGCACTATAAAATCAAGAGTCTTAAAATCTGCTGTGAATTACTTTCAAAGCAAAATCGAAAAAAATATTATAAGGACGCTGAGGAAATGGCGTGTACAACAACTTTTGTAAATAAAACAAAACATATATTTCTATTAAATGTAAACTTTTCATTTTACAATGATTTTTATTCCCCCTGGAATACAATACACACATATGTGTTAATGTAACTTCAATTAAAGCATTGACGAAATCAAAAACAAGTGATACATAGCAAAACAGCTTAAAAATGTAATTTAATATTTTTTCAACTTGTTTTGAACCCAAAATATTTTGTTTTCCTTTTTTTCTTTTCAACCCTAAAATGTTATACCGAACTTTGCATTATTTATGCATTGATAATTGTTAATCCCTTGAGCATGAAGAATAAAGAATTCAATTAACTTTTGTTATTGATGCAATAAAAATACTTTCACATTGTACATTGATTTTATTATTTTTTTTTTCCTTTGGATTTTTTCTTTTTGTTCGTTCTTGTTTCTACTTTGACAGCAATTTAACTTTGAAAGTAACTGACAGCTTTAACAATTTTACCGAAATCTTTTTGCACAAATCAACGAGCTTATAGACAGATAAGAACAAATGTATTGATTTAAAAAAAAGTAGTTGAAAAAATGAGGAGAGTCAAATAAAGGCACGCAAGAATGTTAGGTGTTGTAGTTTTATTCAGTTATTATTAAATTAAATTTAATGTTTCAATACAAAACAAATTTTATTCTAACTTAATTTTAACGAGCATAGTAACGAAGACTTTACCTGGTTATAGTGAAACACCCAGAGGCTTTCGGAGGAATCGAAGCCACTAATGTCACACTACTTACTAATCAATAAAAAAAAGCAATAGCCAACTTTAAGAATAGAATAAAAAAACAACAATTAAAACAAGTAAGATTGCTATATTCGGCCATGACAAATCTTATATACCCTTCACTATAGTAATGCTAGATATTGTGTTACCCACATATGTTTCTTTGAAATTTTTTTGTAAATTTTTATTGAAGTTCTTTTTTAATTTTTTTGTGACATTTTTATTAAAATTTCATATCAACAATAACTTTTAAAAAAATTTTTTTGTAAATTTTTTTTTTTAATTTTTTAAAATTTTTATTGTATTAAATTTGTTGAAAATTTTTTGAAATATTTTGTAAATATTTTTTAAAAGTTTTTAGTAATTTTTTTTTGAAATTTTTAGTAAAAATTTTTTTGAAAATTTAAAATAAAAATATTTTTAAAAGTTAGGACCTTCCTGTATTCTTTATTGCGCTAGAATGGTCAGAGTAAAGCAAAAAAATACTTTTAAAATAATTTCTTCATATTGACCACTAGGCCCATTGGGGGCCTAGTGACTGCTCCTGGTTACCTGGTGGGCACCTTGTGTGTCTATTAGCTACTTCTATATGTCTTGCTTTCTATAAAGGTCTTTAATATAAATTAAAGCAGAAAAACCTTAACGACTTAAAAAGAAACACAAAATCGGCCCTCGCAGGGAATGTATACACTCCTTGCGATCCGCCATTCGCGGTCTAATATTTATTTAATAACAAAAAAGCAAAAGGGAATCATTAAAACCGAAAAAAAACGTGAAAAAATATACGTGAGCGTGTTTTTTTGCCCGCAGCCTCCAAAGGAATGATCTGGTGTTGCTGAATTGCAATCCCAAAATTTTGAAAACTATGACTGGCAGATTGGTGGGCTTAAATTTTCTGTACCTCGTCTGGTTCCTTGGCAAATGACATTTCAACCAGAACACGGACAGACGTACAGATGGACAGAAGTACAGACAGACATCGCTTAATCAGCTTTTCTATATAGGATCCAGAATATATATATATTCCTAATGCGGTCGGAAATGAATATTGTAGAAATTACACACGGAATGACAAAAATTGGGGAAGAAAAAATTTAGAAGCAGTTGTCGTTTTTACCAAATATCTAAGTATTAACGTCTTCGATATAGTTAAGAGAATTTTTATACCCAGAAGGATTCAGTATTTCAGGACTGCAGGTGGAAAATAATAAATACTATAGAATTACGAAGCGAATAAACAACTTACATACATATATGTATAAAAATTTATAACTTTCTCTCTGTTGTGAAGAGCATTTAAACACAAAGAATTTAAAGAAGTGAGGGTGCTGTAGCTTAAGTGGTTAGCACGTTGACTACTAAGCAATGGTCACGAGTTCAAATCTCAGCCGTGGCAACATCATTTTTTCTGTTCCAAAAATAATCATAACGTGTAATTGCAGTGTTGCCAGAATCGAAGATTTACTATCACTAACCATCTGTCTTATTTACTACTATCCCTTTCCAAAGGAAGTACCACAGTTAATGAAGGCATTTCTGCCTGAGTGGCACTTCTCTTAAAAAAAAAACGGTTTACAAAATGCATTCCATTCTAATAACTATTTCTAAGACCTATTTCCATGTTCTAAAAATTAATTAAATTAAAAGTAACTGAAGTCTGATTAAAATTCTTTGCCAATAGCTTAACAATGTTGGCCTGCTCTTAGACTCTTTCAAACAGTATTTTTACATTGTTTTATTTTTATTACATTTATTCTCTGCTCTGCCATACTCGAAATATCTTCTTACACTACAACCGTAACGAAACATCTATTGCATCCACTAAAAGTGGCACGCAGATAAAATGTAATAAAGAAACGAAAAACCTTCTTTAAAAAACTTCTTTTTCTACCAAAGTTCCAACTTAAGTGAGTGTAAAAAATTGTTAATGCAATCATGTGAAATAGGAAATACATTTTAGATATATAAACGATTTTATCATGGTATTTGTTTCAAGAATGTATTTGTGTGTTATCTGTCCCTTATGTATTGTATCGAACTTTGCAAAGATTCTCGTAAAGATTAAGTAAATATGTTAAAAGTATAAAATCTTTTCTCTTTTGTTTTGAAGTTAACCTACGTGTACTCGTATATGAAGAATTGTATAAACTCAATTTACTTTTTTATTTATGTAATCTTGTTCAATAATATAAAGTTAAAAAGGCTGCAGTTTTATCTTAGAAGATTTTTTCAAAGTTTTTAAATATAAAATCATTAAAACATAAACGAGTGAAATAAAAAATAAATAAATTTTAACTTTACGATTGTTTTTCAGAGCTGTATTGCCTTGTCCAGATTTTGTTTTCAATATTACACTGTACAACAATTTTAAACTTTCAAATGTCCAAAGACTTTCTTATACTTAGAGCCAACTTACACCATGACATTTTTCATGAAACTGGTTGCATGCAATTTTAGTTTGTTGGCAAGAGGTGTAGAGAAACAAGCGGGGTAAACAAAATGGCATGGCTTGGATTTTGAGAGGATTTTTTGACACTTGCTTTGTACAATTTTCGTTCGTTCAGAGTTGATTTCAAAAAATGAAATTGTTTGGTTTAATTATGAATACATTTCGGTATGATTTTAATAATTTCTTGTAAAACTTCGTTATTTGCTTGTTTCATTTATTTTGTATTTCAGTACGAGTGCATATATTTTTTTCAAATAACGCATAAACAATAAAAATTACGAATATGAAATCAAAAGAAAATGTCAAAAACAAATTCAAGCCGATTGCATGAAAAAATTCATCGTAAAAATGTGCCATGAAATTGGCTGCAACTTTAAAAGAGACCTGAAAAAAATGGCATAAAGAAATGGCATCGTATAAATCGGTCTTACTCTAAATAATAACTGAATTAACCCTTACTGGGCAATCTTGAATACGATTGATTTTCGGTGTTTTATTAAGTTTTCGGTTTTGTTCCGACATATTCATTACACTACGTCTTGACGAGTCATTGATTTGTTTGCGCATGAACAAAGCGTCGGCAGAATAGAAAACAATAATTTGTTTACTTTCCTCTGTGTGGAGAAAACGTATCGATGTGCATGCTCCGACAAAATATAATTTTCTGTTTGTCATCCATGTTGCTAGAATGGCTTTCTTCAAAAGTCAAACTTTTATACTGAAAAGAGCATTTGATGGCAGACATTGTTGTGCCAATATCAATTAATTATTTAATTAGATTTCAGTCTGAAGCCAATTAAAACGTTTAATTGGTGAAAATATTTTTTTCTGCGTTGGGCCCGACCAAAAATAAATGGTAATGGAATTATACACCAAGAATCACATATGTTTAAAACTTAGAATAAATATGGAGAATATTGTTTGCGAAGTTAACTAGTTACGGCATATGTAACACTAATGCTGACCTAATGAAAAAATTGCTTGGGTGGGTGTGTATGCCACTATACTTGTGGAGTTTGTACAGGTCATACGGTTTGACATACCAAATTAAATTTAGTATGTGCTTTTGGTATATGGAGATGAAGAGCTGCATAGTTTTTGGGCGTAATCGGGAGGGGGAAAGGGGTAGTTTATCCTCTCCCAAATATCAAAAGGAAATTCAGTATGTACCTTTGGTATATGCAGATAAAGAGCTGTATAAATTGTGGGCATAATCGGAGGGAGAACGGGGTAGTTTACTTACTCCCAAATTTTGTCAACGCTTTAATAACAAAAAGTATTAAAAAATATAACCTTTAAAATTAAAGGGTGTCCCTATTTGTGGTATATGTCATAGATTACATAGATAGCCAAAATTTCAAATGTCAAAAAAGTGGCTATAAATGTATTCACACATACAGATATGGTGTGAATTCAACACACATAGGGGAGTAAAATTTTTACTTAAATAATTAATAAAAATATTTTTCATTCGAAATTCATTCACAATTTAAAGCATTTTCAAGTTTTTTACAAAAAATAAATTTAATTTTGTTAACATTTATTAGGTGAAACTTATTTCTTCACAGTATTGTATTTTTTTTTTGTCGTTAAGGGGATGAAAATCTTTAATACAGAATAAAATATAATTAAAATTAGTATTCAATCCAACGTTTTTCGCACATAAATATATCAGCTAAAATACAAAATTCATATTTTTATTTAAAAACAAAGGAATTTTAACATCGAAAATTGATTGTAAAAAATATATTTCTTTTTAACAAAACATTTTATACAACTATGTGCAATTAGGTTTTTTGGCACAAGACTTGGGTTTTAATTTTCTTAAAGAAACTGATAAACAAATTGAGACTAAATAATGGCTGGTATTTTCAGCAAGCCAGCGATACCAAGCACTATGCAGACATTGTAAAGCATATCTTATAAATGTACTTCACCAACTGCATTATTCACTTCAATCGCCCGATCTAAATCCCATTGAGCACTTATAGACTGCAGGATTAAAAAAAAATATATAAAAAATAAGCATAATCTAAAGAATTCACTAACTGAAGAATGGAATCACATTTAAGGAGAAGTTTTGGAATGTTTCATGAAAAACAAGCTAGAAGCGGTTCAACGCATATTTTTGGTTACCCACATAATATTAATTGGAACTTCGGAAATATTTAATATAGACATTGAATTATTTTTTATATATAGTATGTAGACTTTTCTGTGCCCTAAAAATGATTATTTGCTGTTTTTTTTAATAAACGAATTGAACCTTGATTTTTTTTATCCACTATTCTTACCTGTTTCTAATGCCAGATTATTTTGTTAAAAAGAAGTTTCTACATCTTGCTTAAATTTTTAGAATTGAAATAAATAGGAAGGTATGTAGAGTTTTTTACGCAGTTTGTATTATTGGTGCGGCGGCGTCAGCTTACTGAAAATATTTTGTTTTGAAAATAAACTACACTAAATTAAAAGACGGCTGTAGAAAGTCTGTTTTACTTTTAAGTGAATTTAGACTTTTTATTATTTGGTTTTATTCTTGGTGCTCCGCGGTTAGAGCTACCAAGTGACTTTTTATTATTGCTTGTTATTTTTACAAAAGTCTTCTGCTTATATACTATTTGGTTGAGTGTTTTTACAAATCACACTCAACCTCGTAATTCTATTCTTATCCTAATTAGTCTATACCTTAACATAATAAAATACCAGGCAATCATGAATTTTGAGTGATTTCCAAAATTCATGATTGAGTGAAACTTTAAAATTTAAAGTGTTTAAATCTATGGGAACCATATGGGAAATATGATCTATTTATTAACAGTTTTTATTTTAATAATTTTTTATTTAAAACTGAAATATTTTGGGGTGTAATATGAAGCGTGCTGATCGGCGTGTGCGGACAACAAAGTCAAGGGCATTTTAGTGGTGCATTAATTTGAAGGCCACTTGACTGTTGTTTACTTAAACTGTGTGTGTGGGAATTTATTCTTGTTAATGCAATGCAACAACAACAACAATGTATTCTTTGTTTGTTTCTCCACTTGAACATTAATATTTATTTACCATACCAAATGTGTTGGTAATTAAGACTGTTTGTTACAGTACATGTGTGATGGTTATACTAACCGATCAGTCACACTACACCTCCGCTTTTCATAAGAATGTTCATATAACGTGAGTTTTATGGACATTCTTTTACAAAACTTAAAAGTGTATACATATTTGTTTTTATTTTATTTCTTTAATTTGTAAAATAATTCTTATAGTAATTTTTCTTAAACTATGAATGTCTATTTTTCTTAAACTATCCATTTTTCTTAAACTATCCGTATAGTTTTCTTATACATATATAATATTATTTATTGTTTTTTTTTTTTTTGTGATATATCTTAAGTCTATTTTTATGAACTGTTTGTTCTTTATTTGTTTTCTTATCAACTATGGTTACATTATTTCTTAAATCTATTTTCTTAATTTTAAATGGTCCCTTGTATTGGACATCTAATTTATGACCTACTTCATTTTTTAATAAAACTAAATCTCCTAATTTAAAATTGTAATCTATTATATTTCTATCATAATTTTGTTTTTGTTCTACTTTATTTCTATCTAATAATATTCGAGCTCTTTTAAATGCTATTTCTAGTCTATATTTTGCCTCTTTGGCGTAGTTATCTATATTGTATAATGGAGTAATTTTATCTACCTCTGTGAATTCTGAAAATGTATTTGGGTTTTTTGAAAAAACTAATTCATAAGGACAATAGTTATGTACGGTTGATGGTGTTGTATTAAAACAATATGTGAAATATTTCAACCATTCATCCCAATCTGTTTTATCTATTGAAATATAGGAACGCACATATTCATTGAAAGTTCTATGACTTCTTTCTATTGTTCCTAGAGTTTGATGATGGTAGGCCGTTGAGGTTAGTTTTTCTATTTTGAGGAGACTACACAATTCCTCCAATATGGAATTTTTGTATTCTGTTCCCATGTCCGAAATGAACGTCTTCATCGGGCCATAGGTAAGAATAAAATTCTCAAATATCGATTTAGCGACTGTCTTAGCGCTTTTGTCCTTAATGGGTATCGTAACTAAATACTTAGTTAGGTCACATATAATTGTAATTGCATATTCATTTCCAGTGAGAGACATTGGAAATGGTCCTATTGTGTCTACGTATACTGTGTCAAATGCTTTATATGGTGTAGGCGTGATAGTCATTGGAACTTTGTTGTGCTTGAAAGTTTTTGACTTTTGACAATTTTGACATGATTTAACATACTTTGTTATGTCCTTTGTCATGTTCTTCCAGTAGTAATACTTTTTTATTTTTTGAATTGTTCTATATATTCCACAATGTCCTCCTTCTATGGGATCATCGTGATATTTCAGCATTATTTCAAGAATTGCCTTGGCATTCTTATTATTAATTTGGGTCACCTCATTCAATAGCGCTATTTTCAATTTCTTTAAATATTTATTGCCCATAATCTTAAATTCATTTGTTGAGATAAATTCGAAAATTTTCTCACTAGGTGCCACTTGTAATTTTTCAATATTCAGTTTACCGGCCACTTTCTCAAGCCTAAAGAAAAATTGTCCTAAGTCAATTTTCTTATTAGTAAACAAATCATTTATTTGCATATTTGCAATGACAGATTTTCCACGCTTAATATAACATTTTGCGGGTGTAATCTTCAATTTAATATATTTTCTGACGTCAGTGTTCTTCAATGGTATATATATATTGGGCTCTTTATTTGTGCTGAATTTATGCTGATTATTTGTTTTACTACTGTCTTTTTCTTTTTTATTTGTCATCGACCTAGTCGTGATATTAAGAACATTATTTAATTTTTGGTTTATGTCTTTTAATTCATTAATTGTAATTCTTGATAACGCATCGGCAACGTAATTGTCTTTTCCCCTAAGATATTCTACAGTAAAATCATATTCTTCCAAATCTAAACGCATTCTGGTTAATTTAGAACTTGGATTTTTCATAGAAAACAAGTAAGAAAGTGGTCTGTGATCAGTGCGAACCAGGAAGTGTTTTCCATATATGTATGGTCGGAAATGTGTTATAGCCCAATGTATGGCTGTTAACTCTTGTTCAATCGTGGATTTATTACTTTCACCCTTGGTGAAGGTTTTTGATGCATATGCAATTGGTAATTGTTTTCCATTGGATTCTTGTGTTAACACTGCTCCACAAGCCTGTTTACTTGCATCTGTTGTTATGCAAAATTCTTTTGTGAAGTCTGGATATTGAAGTAGTGTGGGTTTCATAAGTGCTTTCTTTAGATACTTAAACGCATGTTCACAATCTTTACTCCATTCAAATTGTACTCCTTTTTTGGACAATCTTGTTAAGTGTCTTGAATATTCCGAAAAGTTTTTAATAAATCTTCGATAATAGTTACAAAATGCGACAAATCTTCTTACGCTATCGGCATCTTTTGGCGTTGGATAATTTTCTATTATCGAGTATTTACTGTCATCAGGTAATATTCCTTTATCTGTACATTTATGACCTAAATAGGTAACCTCTTTCATAAAAAATGAACATTTTTCTGGGTGGAGTTTTAGATTGTATTCTCTACATAAGTCAAAGACATTTTGTAGATTCGAAAGCATGTGTTTTTCTGAACATCCCAATACAACTAAATCATCCATATACAGGAAAGCTTGGTTTGGTTTTAAACCACTAAAAGCAAGTGTCATCATTCTTTGAAAAGAATTTGGAGCAATCTTTAATCCATAAGGTAATCTAGTAAATCTGTATGAACCATTATTAGTTGAGAATGATGTTATATCTCGTGAGTTTTCCTCGAGACCAATTTGATGGAATCCAGACATTAAATCCAAACATGAAAAATATTTAGCACGACCTAATTGGTCTAAAATATCATCTATTCTTGGCAAGGGAAACTTGTCTGCTACTAACTTTTTGTTAATTTGCCTATAATCTATTACAAGTCTCCATCTTTTGTTTTCAGAGTTTGGAAGTGATTTCTTTGGTACTAGTAAAATTGGACTATTGTATTCTGATTGTGAAGGCTCAACTATTTTATCATCGATTAATTTCTTAACTTGTTTATCTATTTCTTCTTTATGTGTATGTGGTATACGATAGTTCTTAATATATACCGGATTTTTATCTTTAACTCTCAACTTTTGTTTGTAAAAATTATTAGTTGTAATAGTTTCTGTTTCTAAACCGAAAATATCAGTGTATGTTGAACAAAGTTTAGTTAATGTTTCTTTAAATTGATCTGGAAAATTGTTTTTTAATATATTCAATACTTCCGTTTTTCTGTATGTATTGTTTTTATGACTGTTTTTATTTGCTAGTATATGATAATCAGAGATGTTTTCGGTTTTAATATTATTCTTTTTAATTGTTGTAATATTATTGTTAGTGTTTAAAATACGGATAAATGCTTTGTTTGCTGTTACCAATGTGTTGGCAATAAAAACACCTTTTACAATTTCTTGGTTAGGTATTAAAAGTTCTGTATTTGAATTATTAATTTTTACTTCTCGTATAACTTCAGCTCTTGGAGGTAAGGTTATATCAGAGCAGTTGTTTGTAATTGGTATTTTTATTGGTTGTTGCAAATAATAAGGGCGTAGGATAAGGTAATTGTAATCGTCATTGAAATCCAAAATGCAATTATATTTTTTTATGAAATCCATTCCAATAATTCCATCGCATGGTATTGGAAAGTCATTGTGTACAACTTGAAAATTGTGTGGTATTAGAAAATTATTGAATTTTAAATCTAAAAATGTACTTCCTATTGATTTGATTTTACCTTGTCCTATTCCACTTAAGGTTGTTGTTTTGTTAGTATTAATTTGTTTTAGTGTGAAGTGTTCGCATTTTATTACTGATATATCAGCACCTGTATCTACTAATAGTGTTATTATGTTATTATTAATTTTAGTTTGAATATTTATGAAAAAACATAAGTTGAGGTTTAGATTATATACTTTTCTATCTATTGAATTGATCCTAGGGGAACTTCGGAGTTTTCCGAGTTGTCTTCATGTGAATGTGTTGCTCTTATGTTACGTCTGTATCCTCTATTATTATTATTGTATCTATTATTGTTTCTGTAATTATTGTTATTATAACTATTGTTATTATAGTTATTTCTGTTATTACTGTTATTTCTTGGGAAAATATTTTTCCTACCAAAATTGTTGTTAGTTCTTTGAAAAGAATTTAAATTTTGCCTTGGTTTATAATAGAGTATGGCATTTTGTTGTCCAGTTGCTTCAGTGCAACTGTTCACAAATTTACTGACAGCTTCATTCATGCTGCTAAATTGACCTGCTTCCATGATAAGTTTTACTTTATCAATGGTGCAGTTTTTGGTTATTGCTTTTATAGCAACTTGTGTCGAATATTTGTTTGCCAATTCGTATGACAAACCATCTGAAATGTAGGCATTTTCTAAGGACTTTGTAATACTTTCTATTTCGTTGCAGTAAACATTAGCGGTTTTATTTCCTTGTTTTATGTTCATTATTTTTGCAGTTAGGACTTCTACTGATTCACCTTTAACAGTAATACTAAGTTTGTCAATAACTTCTCTAATGGTAGTTTCATTGCTTACTAAATTTCTTGCATTACCTTTTAATTTTGTTTTTATTAAACATATAGCTGAGGATTCGTGAGAACCTTTTATTGATTCAACTAGAGTTAATGAATCAATGAAAGAACGTAAGTTTTCAGATTTTCCATCGAAATCTGTTATTAGCCTTGACGCTGTATTTAAGAATTCTACCAATGTTTGAGTCATTTTTGTTCTATAAATCGTATTTTCTAACTATTCTAACTATTTTCTGATCTTTCTAATATTGTTCTAGATAGGACCTTTAATTTTAAAAGTAATATTTTATCATTTTACAATTATTTTAAATTGCTACTTATTTATTTATTTATTTTCATAATAAAGTTTTTTTTTAAGCTCTAGGTCTTTTTTTTTATCAAAATTTATAATTTTATTTTCAATATTACAATAATTATTTATTTTCTTAATTTACGTATTTATATTTAAAGTATGTTTTTTCATAATTTTTATTAATATTAACTTAACTTCTCTTAGAAGAATAATTTTCTCCCTTTTTCTTTGTTGGCGTAACCCTTATTCTTTTGGATTAGGCCACTTTCTATATCACTAGTCTTCTTTTTTTTTTTTTCTTTCGGAAACTTTCGTTTCCGCTGCCTGTTTTTGTATTCCGCCATAGTCAACGGCTTTGGACTATTTACGGACATAATTTTAGATGTAAAATTACAAAAAAAAGTTTTGCCTCGAGCGGTTAACGCTTACAGGCCCTTAATTGCGTTATAGTTTGGCGCAATTATACAATTATACATAAAAATTATTTTAAAATTATACTTATTATTTTATATATATATTCTTATATTTTAATTCATTGAGCCGGCTTGGCTAGGTCTTCATAATTATGGTGAAAAAATTTTCCTGATGGGGTGCCTTTTGGCTAGGCGGACCCTCTTCTTATTTAGCAAGTCTGCTCCAGATCTGGCAGGATCCCCTTCTTATTGGCAGGATCCTCTTCTTACTGCCAGGAATTTGGCAGGATCCACTTTTACTCAAAGGTATTTGGCAGGATCGCCATGTAGAAAGTCTGTTTTACTTTTAAGTGAATTTAGACTTTTTATTATTTGGTTTTATTCTTGGTGCTCCGCGGTTAGAGCTACCAAGTGACTTTTTATTATTGCTTGTTATTTTTACAAAAGTCTTCTGCTTATATACTATTTGGTTGAGTGTTTTTACAAATCACACTCAACCTCGTAATTCTATTCTTATCCTAATTAGTCTATACCTTAACATAATAAAATACCAGGCAATCATGAATTTTGAGTGATTTCCAAAATTCATGATTGAGTGAAACTTTAAAATTTAAAGTGTTTAAATCTATGGGAACCATATGGGAAATATGATCTATTTATTAACAGTTTTTATTTTAATAATTTTTTATTTAAAACTGAAATATTTTGGGGTGTAATATGAAGCGTGCTGATCGGCGTGTGCGGACAACAAAGTCAAGGGCATTTTAGTGGTGCATTAATTTGAAGGCCACTTGACTGTTGTTTACTTAAACTGTGTGTGTGGGAATTTATTCTTGTTAATGCAATGCAACAACAACAACAATGTATTCTTTGTTTGTTTCTCCACTTGAACATTAATATTTATTTACCATACCAAATGTGTTGGTAATTAAGACTGTTTGTTACAGTACATGTGTGATGGTTATACTAACCGATCAGTCACACTACACGGCTAACTTAATAGCGCTTCAGATATGGTGTTTATATTTTCTTTGTACAGAGCTACCCATCTCTGGTAAATTTGTCAGGATATTGCAATATAAGTTTTATATAAAATGATATTATAATAGAGCTCTGTTAGTAGTGTCTAAAATTTCCCTTAATCAAAAAATAATGCTGGTTAAAATCGTATACATTTGGGTTTCTATCATTTTCTTTTTGAAATGAGATATTTCTACGGAAAAAATTATGCTATATTTGAACCGAGCTACCAAGGTACTCTTCCAGAAAATTGTATTAATATTTATCCATCGTCATACGGAAACTGACAGACAGACAGAGAAAATTTCAATAAATTTATGTTTTTATCCCACATCGATTAATACTTGCACCAGCAATAAAAAATTCGAAAAATATTTCATGCTTAGTCCCCTAACAGTTTCATTATATGTAAGTATAGTTATACTTATAGTTATACTTATAGTTATACTTTGTACAAAACAGTATTTAAATGTTTCTCTATTTCCAGCATTAAACTTCAAAAACCTCTAATATTGAGGGAAAAGCAAAAGTGATGATGCAAGGGAGAAAACAAGGGATGACATAAATAGCAAGTTTACCAATATCGCCAAATTGTTTCTAGATATTGGTATTTTATGCAAATTTTTTTCTAGTTGTAATTCTTGTTTCAAAAAAACAAATTCATATCCATTGTTAATCTACTATTTAAACAATTTGTTTGCTTCTTCTATAAGTAAAACACATGTCTGTGCTTGCGGGTGCACAATGAAACAAGAATTAAACATGCCGCCGGTGAACAAAATTTTGTTTTTTATTAAAACTTAACACATACATTGCTATTGATTGTTGTATTAATTTGGTGACATTTTGACTCGAACTCATGTGCATATCTACATACGTATATCCACAAAACATTTTTTTATTTTGTCAACAGAAATTATATGGAGCATTTGTTAAACAAAAAAATTAAAAAAATAAAATAAAAGAAGATCAGAAAGTTTTTTTCATACAGAAAAATTTCAAATCAAATAAAACCATATTTAGCATTCTTGTGTATTTTTTATTGAACGTCGGTTTGTTTATTGAATTTTTAAACGAAAAAAACCTAAAACGAATAATTGTTATGCAAATATTCAGGTTTTTTAATGACAGGTTTTGTCAGTAAAAAAATTTAGAGCTCTTGATGTGTCTTGAATAATTTAAAGGAATTTCAGTTAAAATAATTTTTTTACAAATTTATTCGATACCAGCTTCGCCCGACATGCTGTAGGCGTCCTGACAATATTTTGTTCCATTTTGCTTTGAAAGTAATCTACACAAAATTTTAAGACTCTTTCTTTTATAGTGCTTTAGATATGTGGTATGTATTTCTTTTATATAGAGGTACACATGCCTGGGTAAGTATTCAGGAATAAAGGCTTTGTATAAAATTCTCAAATTTATATAAATTTTTAAATTATATAATTTTTAAAGTATTGTTGTGTAAATAGTGGTATATCCAGCTGGCAAAAGTATAAGGTGCTGTCAGTACCTTCAAATCGGTAAAATTGCGTACTTTTACTATGTTTTCTCTATTTTCTCTTAGAAATGAGATAATTTTTGGGAAAAAAAGAATCCTGTATTTGAACCGAGATACTTTGTACACAAATAAGCAAACAAATTGCTTAATTAGTAGATTAACAATGGATTTGAATTCATTTTTTATACCCTTCGACGACTTTTGTTTCTTTTTAGGTTGGTAGGGGGTTTCTGCTTTAATTTGTATTAAAGATCTTTATAGAAAGCAATACACATATAGGTAGCCAGTTGACCCACAGGGTACCCACTGTTAAAAAAGGTTCAATAAAATTAAAAAAAAAAATTTTAATTTTGTAAAAAAAATTTTTACAAACAATTTTCGAAAAATTAAAAAAAAAATTTCAATATTTCTATGAAAATGAAAATTATGACTGTAACATAATATATTTTAATATTAAGAGTATATGTATGTATGTATATAGAGTAACATTCTTTTTAAATGCGTTTTATTTTTAAATAGATGAGATCTCTGTTTTAAAACGTAGATGCATTTAACACATAGTCAACATCAGGATACCGACTACAAACTGTTAAAAATAAAATACATACGTTTAAAGGTAAACGATTATTTTAAAGCCAGTATAGATAGCTACATGGCTACACCGTTGTGGCTGTCGTAAACTTAGGCTAATTTCTATTTTATTCAACAAAAGAAAATGTCACACATTTGCAAATTACAAATTTATATACAAACAAAAATTTTTGTAGGAGATATTTATAATTTTTTAAAAAAATTATTTAATTTTATAAAAGAAAAATAAATATTTCCACAACAATGTCAGAGTATACGAAGTAGCTGTCGTCTTAAATATCATTAAGTAGCTGACAACACGGCGACAATTGTAGCCAACGGATTGTTTTTTCATTTAGCTGCAAAATTGTTTGATATTGAGGATGAAATAAGTATTCAAATTCTTATTGACTTTGACGATATGCCAACTTTAATAAGAGGGTCTTTGACATTAGAATTTGACAGAACTCGGTTCTCTGCTCTATTGTAGCAAAATATTAACACTTTGATTATAGCTCCTCAATAGTAAAAGAAAGGTTTAACAGTGGTTATGTTGTTTTTGTTTTGTTTATTTTATATAGTCACTAGAATAATATTATGTTCTATGTAACAATATATGGATGCGATGAAAGAGATTATGTTACTATTTAATCATTAAATAATTACTGCACCCCATCCAAATATAATTTATTACATTATAAATTTTTTTATTTTAGAATGTTATTTTTATAACATCTAATCTTTTATTATGTTAAAAATAATATAGTTTAACTACAACGATATAATTCAATCATTATAGCTCACTTTATTTATTTAATTTATATATATAATAAAATTTTATATTTTACAATGTTATTTTTAAGTTATAAAATAATATGATTCTAAAATAACAATATTATTATTTTGTTAATAATAATACGATTTGACTACAACCATATAATTGAAACCTCAATAGTGTTTTTTCTTCGAATGTAGTTGTTTTATTTCTTTATTTTTGGGAAAATCATCAAGCAATCATTTTTGGCAGCCCTTTGCTGCCTATTTAACTTGGTCATAATTTTTTCCAGACTACTAATTCTTGCCTTGCTGTGAGTCTACAAGTCACAAGCTCTGTTAAAATAATTTCCAAGAATGTCTGCAAAGTAAATCGCGAAAGCTTGCACATAAACTTTAAGTGAACTAAATGTGGTTTTAAGGGAATGGTACTATAAGCCATACAGATACTTTGACATGGGACATTGTTAACAATTGTTAAAAACATCATCCATTATTTCACTCATAGACAGCTGGACAGCTAGGATCCAATACAGAGTTTTAATTAAATAAAAAGATTAGGCAATAATTGTTCAAATAAAAAAATAAATATATATGAATTAATTAATTAATTAGGCTTAAGTTCTTTGTTATAAAGAGATAAAGAAAAAATGCATTTTCTGGATCGCTACATCCGTCGTCAGCATTCTTCGTATCTATGTATAAGGTAATTTTCTATTTAAACCAACTCAACAAAGAACTTAAGCTTAAATAATTAATTAAAAAATAGTTCAAAATAAAATTAAAGAAAGTTGTAGTAAAATTACTTTCGGTTTACCGCTAGGGTCATTTAAACATTTCAATCGACAATAATAAAGGCTTAATTTGTAGTTTACCAACATTATAACTTGAATGCAATATAATTAAAAGGCTGTATAATAAATTTTTGAAATTCTGTAAAATAATTTTTTTCTTGGAATTAACAAATCATTTTGTTAAGAACGATAAGGAAAAGATACGAAAAAAAAGAAATTTTTTTTTGTTAAGCATTGTTAGGCATAAATTCGAAATGGAAAAAGTAAAATACAACTCCAAGGGAAAACAATAAGAATAGACAAGTTATAACATCATTAAAGAAAAGTTTGGTACTTAAAACATAATATAAAATAATATAAAATAAAATAAACTAGCGTAAAAGAAGCCTCGCATTCAACATATTTATATGTTTTAAAAACTGTAGTTAATATATTTCAGTTGTAAAATAAATGAATAGTATTTTTATTTTACCCTTTTCTGTAAATCTCACAAATTTTACTTTTTATGTGCTTCTAAAATTGTAAAACCACAAGAAAATTAGCTATTTTTATTTTTTTTTTTTTTATACAATTATACTTAATACTTAAAATAAAAGCAACCTGAAGAGCCTAGGGTAACATTGTTGTGTCCATAGGGTTTTAAATAAAAGTAGTGTCAGAAATTAGCGCTTTCAAAAGTTATTTGCGAAGCAATTTCAATTTCTGTCTTTGGCAAGGGTAGATGTACTTTCTTAACACTTAATCTATTGACAGTTAAAAAACACAAAAAACATTCCAAATATAAAATATTACTGCAAAAGAAGAGTCTTTATAAATGTGCAATATTCTTATATTTTTCCTATAAATTACTAATTTTAATTCAAAAATTAAAAAAGAACACTTCAAAATATTTATTCAAGCAGTTTGTTATAAAATTAACAACAAAAAACTCGCAAAAATAAGCAAGAGATTTTAAATCGCAGAAACTTTCCTAACCGGTTTAAGATCACGATGATTTTAAATAACTTTGATAAAAAGTAATTTTCAGAGCTGGCCTGTATTATATCATATTTTCAAATTGTTTCTATTTTAATATTTTTTTGTATTCCTCTATTTTCTATATTTTTAACAAAAAACACAAAAATAGTTATAACTGAACATTTTTTGTAAGAATGCATTATTTTTGGAAAGTAAACCTGATTTAGAATATTTGAAATGTCTGCACTTTACGGTTTAAAAGATTTACTGTATATTTCGAAAATTATTATTGAATTTCACTCTTATTACTTGTCAAATCGGATATTACATTTGTGACATTTTAATAATAGCGCGAACAAAATGTATTTTAATGTGCATTAGGGCTTAGAACTGTATCCATATATGTTAGCAGCAATAATGATTTAAAAATGTCATCAGTATTGCACTATGTTATGTTCAGTGAGGTATTAGTATTGATCATACGTATGCGTATGTATTTTAAAATATGAGTATGTGCACTTTAAGTAATAATAAAAGATTAAAAGCGTAATAATGCTCATACACAAGGCTTAATGACAAATGCAAAAAAAAAAAACAGATGCAAACAAAGTAATTCCCTCACTTGCACGCAAAGAAAAGTGAATTATTATTTAATATACAAAAGGAAACCCCCATTTTAATTTACCATTTTTTATTCTTTTGCAGTTTTTAGAGGAGAAGCATAGCAGATGCTGCTATTGCATCATACTTCAAGTTGCAGAAATGTTGTCAAAGTGTGCAAACTTATTAGTAAGAAGATATCAGATATATTTTTGATCTCATTTTCTTTTAATTAGAATAAATATCATAGGCAGGGAAGCCATGTTTTGACAAAGGAAAGGATGTTCTAATTCCAGGGGGTATTTTTTTAAAGTAAAACATAAGTAAATAATATCAATTAATTCTTGCAAAAAAAATCGACTACAAAACAAATATATGTATGTGCATCAATTCTAAACTAAAAATTTAAAAGAAAGTAATCTGTAAGAAATAGTACTCAAATCAAATACTTTTATACTTGTTGCTCTAACGGACATAGTAATATACGCTCTGAACATTCAAATGTCTATCCATAACGGTTAAGCAGATAAAACCATATATGACATATTACGTCAGATATAAGGACACCCTTTATTTTTTACACTTATTATTACTTACACAGTAATAAAAAGTAACGGTTCCAAAGATATGGCCATATAGCTTAAACAATATCACCTAGTGGACACCCTTTAATGTACAATTTTAAATTAAACACTTATTTTAAAGGACAGATTCTTTGTTCAAAGGTTTGGCCATATGCATCAATTTACATTAACTATTGAGACACCCTTTAAAATTTTAAATATTTATAAATGTTATTATACGGGACATAGTAGTGGAGATTCTGTCTAATTTTCAAGTGATTGTCCTTAACGGTTCAAAAGATAGGGCTAGGTAGGTACAATTATATCAATTATGGGGACACCCTTTAGTTTCCAAATTTAAATTATATACTTGATGTTATAAAGGAATTAGATATACAGGTTCTTTGTAATTTTTAACCGTCTCTCTATTACGGTTCAAAAGTTTGGCAATATACATCAAATTACATCAGCTATTGGGACACCCTTTAACTTCTAATTATAAATATTTAATTTATGATTATAAATATTGTTTTCAAGTGATTGTCTACAATGGTTCAAATGGTTAATATATTTAAATTGACGTCACCCATATGTCCCCATACCCTTTAATTTTTAAGTTTATTTTTTTATTAATTTCTTTTATTGGCAGCTATAGTGATATGCAGTTTTTTTAAATTTTAAAAGGGTGCCCTTTACGGTTCATAATACATGTAAAAAACGTGTATGTTGTATGGGGACATCCTTTAATTTTCAAAATTCTGAACTTCTTTTAAAATGGGACCAATGTGTTAGCATTTCCTTTCTAATAAAGAAAAAATGTTTAAAATCGGTTTAGAAATGACTAAGTTCTGCCGGCACAAACATAAAAAAGGAGGTTATTAATTCAGACGAATTGATAACCTCCTTCTTTTTTTGAAGTCGTTTAAAAATAAATCTTTTCATTGATTAATCTAAGGTGAAAGGAAGCTGGAAAACTTGCTAATTACTTAGCAATCACATTCTAAAAGTTTTCAGTTGCTTATAAAAATAAGGCATTATGCGCCGAAACTTTACCTTAGTGATGGTATGAGCTAAAAAAAATTGCATTTATTGTTTTTTTATTCTTCTTACTTATACTTCTTTGATGTTAAAATTTTTATTGAATGGGTCTTGTAAAATAATATAAATGAAGAAAAATGCATATTTATAATCCCTTTAAAGGGACAAAAAACAATTAATTAAACGTAATTTACATTGAGATAAGAAAGCAGTAAAAAATAAAATTCCCCTGTAGTTTATAAGACAGAATATAGAAACATAGGTCACAAGAGCTTTTTCAAAATTTAATTTAATTTAATTGCATGTTCAAACTAATTTTGGAAATAATATTATAGTAATTTTTTACCCAAGAAGATTTGAAAAGCATCATTTCGGCACGTAGATCTCAAACAATTAAACACAAAAATTGCCATATAAATATCTAAACATAAATGGAGCTGAGCACAGTATGTGTTAGCAATAAAAAAGATTTATAATAACATTGTTAATCTTTAAGTTACACAGAGTTACTAAGTTACTAAGGAATGCATAGTGCCGTCTCGTTAAAAGTCATAATAAACAGAAACCATAATGAAGACTCACTCTATAGAACAATGTTGTTCTATACAAGTCCGTCTTATGGAGGCGACAGCATTCAATACATAAGCTAGCAATTGCGGTTTAAATGTCCTCAAAATACTTCAATTAGACTTGAAATTTAATCTATACAAACTGCATATAGTGCTGTTGATCTGAAGAAAGTCGATTACCACGATGATAAACAATGACGGTGAATTTTTAAGTATCTTAAGGATGTCAAATCAGGCTATACTATGTACACGTTAATATGGCGGTTATTGGTGCGAAATTCCAAGGCGCTACCTAGTGTAGTTCTCTAGATACAGGATAATAATTTTTCACTTTGTATTGGAGGTACCACTCCCGCTATTCCAATCAAGTCTGTGTTTAACTAAACTATGTATGTTAATATGGCTGTTATTGGTGTAAAATTCCAGACGCTACCTAGTGTAGTTCTCTAGATACAGGACAATCATTTTTCACTTTGTATGGGAGGTACCACTCCCGCTATTGCAATCCAATCCATCTTTCTCCAAACTATGTACGTTAATATAAAGGTTACTGGCGCAAAATTTCAATGTGCTACCTGTTATTGTTAGCAAAAAACACGATGATAAATATTTACGTTGTATGGGAGATGCCACGCCCACGTCGAATATCAAAAAATAAGTACCCTATTTTACCATCCGTGTATCTAATAAAAAACTGTGAAAATTTAAAAAATGATAAATATACTTCAACAATTAAAAGAAAATTCTGGGCATACGTAGAGCCCTTAAGCACTTTAGCTTAATATAAATAAGAATACTTTATTAGCATTGAAAATGTGACACTCCTTAATCTTTCAGAAATGTGTTTATGCTTGAGATGATTTTAAGTATGGTGTGAGAAAACACGAATTGAAAAAGAATAAATGCAAGGTAAATAATTTCAAATTCGAAAGCTGGGCTCTTATATTTCATAAAGAAATAAACCAAATGACTTGTGAAAAATATTTTAAAAGGCTTACAAATGTAAGCCTTAAGCTTGAAAAAGTTTTTAGAATATATTGAAAAATGATATCGTTAGAAAAATCAAAACGGAACCCTTATGAAAATATTATATGCACATGATTAATATAAGCTTATATTTGTAATTGTAGAATAAACTTACAGTATTTTTACAATATTTTTAACGAGTGATTTTTTAAGAGCTTGAGAACTTTTTTTTTAAAAAAAACGCATAAAATTTGCAAATCTCATCGGTTCTTTATTTTAAACGTTAGATTGGTCCATGACATTTACTTTTTGAAGATAATTTCATTTAAATGTTGACCGCGGCTGCGTCTTAGGTGGTCCATTCGGAAAGTCCAATTTTGGGCAACTTTTTCGAGCATTTGCGCTGGAATAGCCCGAATTTCTTCGGAAATGTTGTCTTCCAAAGCTGGAATAGTTGCTGGCTTATTTCTGTAGACTTTAGACTTGACGTAGCCCCACAAAAAATAGTCTAAAGGCGTCAAATCGCATGATCTTGGTGGCCAACTTACCGGTCCATTTCTTGAGATGAATTGTTCTCCGAAGTTTTCCCTCAAAATGGCCATAGAATCGCGAGCTGTGCGGCATGTAGCGCCATCTTGTTGAAACCACATGTCAACCAAGTGCAGTTGTTCCATTTTTGGCAACAAAAAGTTTGTTAGCATCGAACGATAGCGATCGCCATTCACCTTAACGTTGCGTCCAACAGCATCTTTGAAAAAATACGGTCCAATGATTCCACCAGCGTACAAACCACACCAAACAGTGCATTTTTCGGGATGCATGGGCAGTTCTTGAACGGCTTCTGGTTGCTCTTCACTCCAAATGCGGCAATTTCGCTTATTTACGTAGCCATTCAACCAGAAATGAGCCTCATCGCTGAACAAAATTTGTCACATTTGAACATTTCGAACCGAACACTGATTTTGGTAATAAAATTCAATGATTTGCAAGCGTTGCTCGTTAGTAAGTCTATTCATGATGAAATGTCAAAGCATACTGAGCATCTTTCTCTTTGGCACCATGTCTGAAATCTCACGTGATCTGTCAAATACTAATGCATGAAAATCCTAACCTCAAAAAAATCACCCTTTATATGTAATTTGTAGTTAATTTCCACAAAAATATTCACCTAAAGAAATGTGAAGAGCAATGGCGCACATAAACCAGCTTTCTCAGATCTCATAATCCCTCCTTACCATATATGTATGTACATCTTTCCAGAATAGTCAATACAAAATTTAGCACACAACACTACTATGAAGGAACACTGCCTAGGAGAGAATACATATGTAGCTTGCTCATAGATACTCATTATTAACCACATTTTTAAGATTACCCCATAAGTACCACAAATAAAAAATGCTTGTGAAATTACATTTTATAAATATTATTATAAGCGAAATTAAAAAAGCTTAAAACATACTATTATTTATAAGCTTATTATCAAGTGCTATTGTAATTTGATTAATATACGGTATGTTGGGAAACATTTCTTAAACTTTTAATTTAAAGCCCCAACTATAATATGCATAAGCTGGCTTAAGCTAGTGTCAAAAAATGAACGAAAAGTCTGTCAAACGCTTAAGCTACTTTTTGAAGACTTTTAGGTGGCTTCAATGTACTTACATCAGCCTAAAAACTATTATTACACAGTTGTATATTTTTTTTCTTCGTACTTTTGTAAAATAATCATTTTTTTCTTAATAAATTTAATTTGTTAACAAAAAGGTGTTAAATAAATATATTTTATATACATAATGCCATTCATATACAAATTAATAATTAGTTTTAAGAAAATTTCGAAAGAAAAATTTAAATTTTTTTGCTGTTTTGGCCAAAAGTACTAATAAATACAGCGGTGTGCATCACTCAACACATAAACAATAAAATGCTTTTCTTTTAATTACAATTATTATACAACGCCTCCCTTTTTTCTTATAGAAACTTCTTTTTTAAACATTTTATATTAAATTTAGATATAATTTGTTCACTTTCGTTCTCCATTGCAATTTTTTATGAATGTACATTCATATGTAAAACACAAAGCACAAACAGCAGTTTCCGTACGGAATGTGCGATCGGTTTCAGACTTTGCTTAAGCAAATGACATTCGACGAAACTCAACTAAAAGTGTTGTTAAGTACATTGTAGTTTGCCACATATGATTTACATTAAATTGTAGAGTTGCTTAAGTTGGCTTAAGCTAGCTTATGCATATTATGGTTGGGCCTTAATTAAAATATCTCTCACTTTTTTACTTTTGCTCAATATTTAATTGACCCAGTTTCGTTGGTAAATTGAAATCACCTGAGTTAAAAAAGTAAGCTAATACAAATCCAAGGATTCACTTCACCTTTTCCATCCATAGATTAGAGTGAGTTCAACATTTTCACAATACTAGCCAAATAAGCCAATCGAAAATTAAAGTACAGATCATTAAAACTGATAAACGCACTCAGCACTAGAAGGAAACAATTAATTTTTATTGAAACCATTGAATATAAATTAAGAACAGTTAAAGGTCAATTGATTCCTTACAATTTTTAAACTATCTCGGTAATTTCTTTGGAAAAAGTTACAAAATTATTAGTTGTTACCTAACGATTCAGCGGGTAATGTGAAATATCATATTTTAGTAGTTTCCTTGTATGTTGTGTATGCACATTAAAGCCTGCGCATGGGAGGGAGAACGAGTATATTTGGGAAACAGTACAAATATGAGTTACTTTTTTTCTCGTTACCGCATGTGAAAGCTTAAAGAACAATTAACTTTAAGCAGGAATTATGATGATTAAGCATGTCTTTTTGTGGGTAACTAGTTTAACTCATTTGTGGTGTGCTTGGGGCATGTGCCTGAAAACGTACATAAGTGTGTATGTGCAACAATAATTATTATAAGAAAATTCACATAAAAATGTTTCTTGTAAATGTATTTTATTTTTATTACAAGTAAACAAACCACGAAACATGGGAAAATAGTATTCGCTAAAAAAAGAATCCTAAAAAATAAACTATAAATTATGGCGAGAAAAGTATGACAACAATTTCAGTTATTTTGTCTTGTGGTTTTGGTGGTCATTGTCATTATCTTCAATTCATATATTTTTATATGTACATAGTGCTGACAGGATTTATAAATTATTAAGCTTGTAACTTATATTATTCCATATTTAGATAAATATTAAAAAAAACTAAAATAATAAAACTAATTTCCCTTAAATAATATTAATTAAAATTATTGCGGCTTTGACTGTAAATAAAAGCGTATAATTGTGGTTTTGCAAACATTTGTTTTTCATTTCAATAATTGATTTATGATAATATTTTTCATTTTATTAATGCACATAAATTTATTATCTATTAAATATGCTATTGTTCACATAATTTCACATAATTATCCTTAAATTCCAATCTTCTCTAATTATAGCAACAAATTTATAAAAAAAAAAACATTAACCTATAACTTGCACAAGAAAATGTGTGCAGGTGTTTTTATTATTTTATATATAACTAGCTGTACCCACACACGTTGTGTGCATCATGACAATATTTTGTTCGATTTTACATTGAAAGATGTCCATACCAAATTTTAAGATTCTTACTCTTATAGTGCTTCACGTATACGTATTTACTTTATATAAACGTACCCATACCTGGATCAAATTTTAAAATTTATATAGAATTCTTAAATTCTGAGACAGTTGCTTAAGATATTTTTATAAGATATTTTAATAACAACGAAATTGCACAAAGTAAAAAACCAATCAAATACAAATTTTATTCCATTTGCATTTGGCTGTTAGCAACTTCATATTCTGCTATTATTTTAAAACAGCGCCATTTTTTAAAAATATCCCGCTTTCAAAAATAAACGATGCCTTAAAGTATGCAGTACCTTTAAATCGTTAAAAAAATCTTGGAAATGACAAATTTTTGCGGGCAAAAAATATCCTAAATTGAAATCAGGATACTAAGGTACCTTCTTGTGAAATTTTTGTTAAAATCCATCCAGTAGTTTTTACGTGATGCGAACACAGATAGACAGACAGGAAATGAGTTACTGTTTTATTGTTTTAGATGTAATATATTAGTCAGTAAGGATTTAAAATATTCATTTTAGTACTAAATCATATTTCATTTGTAGCACATAAATTAAAAGTGAAAATAATGGTAGAGAAAAAGAATGTATAAAGAGCTCGCCACTTGAAGTATGTATTTTGATACTGTAACAAAAAAATTATTAATTACAGTGGAATAAGGGTAGGTTGCAGTTGACGCAGCTTGTGTATTTAAAACCGATTAACTTGATTCTACTGTTCGTTTTGTGATGCCTGAAAGAGTGACAAATAAATTTATTCTAATTATAACACAACTCAATGGCTCTGCAAGGACCTGCAGCCTTGGGATGCCAAGAAAATCAGGCTATTTTTTTGACAGGCTGTCTATTAACGTAGCTAAAAAATAATCGAAATTGTATTCAAAAGCAACAGTGTGCTGGCTTTGTATTTGGCTTGTGGAACCAGCCATTAATAACGAAGTACAAAATTTACACGTGAACTCGAAAAAAAGCACAAAGATGAAAATGCAAAAAACTGTAAGGGCTTTACAAAATACAAGAATTGTGATATTTAACCCCTGCACAATAGATTTGTTCATGTTAAACTTTAGCGGCAAATATGTTAACAATATTGCCCGTTGGTATTAAGATTAATAATGTTGTCAGCGATATGTAATACAAACAAACAGATCAGCGAATTATTCAGCGGCAGCAAGCGCCTACATCGGTGATGATGTAGAATATTTTATTTTTTTCATTAAGTCATATTTAAAATCTTCTTTTCCTTTCTTTTGCAATCACTATTGTTAAAAACAAAAGGAATTGTAAAGAGCAAGAAATAAATGAGAGCTTCAATGAAATTTCATGATACAAAAATGAGCATTGACTTCTTTGCCTGACATACAAATTTTACAAATGTTTTCTTTAAATAAATTTTAACTTTAAACCTAAATCGCAAATAATAACAGCAATGCAAGCATTATGCTTCTTTCGTGTACAGTTCAGTAGCTCGAGAATAATTTTCGTTTATATTTTTATGTACGTATGTATGTTTTGCTGTTGTTACCGCTGGTGTCGTTGCTGTTAGCATTGTTACCGTTGCTTTTATTGCTTTTGTGTTGTAAAAAATGAAAACGGAAATGAAATTCAGTTGTGGCGGAAATAATATTTTCCTGTTATTTCTCGTTTAATATTTTGCTGACGACTTGGGGGTCTGTTGTTTTGAGGATTGTTTTAAATAAAAATAAAAAAAAAATAAGCAAAAACCAAATCTAAAATGGGCAAAGAACTTATGTAGTTGGTTTGACAAAAAACAAGCGACATAGAAATACTTTAAGAAATTAGTTTTTCTATTAAAATGTTAAAAAATATGATAAGAACACGTTTAATTGATGGAGAAAAGTTTTTAGGAATTAAAAAAAATATTTAGTTAAAAGAAAACATTTATATTAAATATTAATAAGATTTTTAATTATGTAAATTTTTTAATTATACAAATATAAATTACTATAATTTAAATAGTTGAATAAATTGTTTAACTTTTAAGTCGCAAATTAACAAATGTTATGGGTAATTAGCATAATACTATTAAAGAATTTTATTTGCTTTTTATGGCAATATTAAAGTTTTTGTACGTATGGTTTCTGGACATATTTGTAGTTGATCACAAACAGGAGTTTAAATATAAAAATTTTGTATTGTTTGACAGATCAAGAGCTCGAGTTTAAAAATATTAATTTTTTTTTGTCAAAATCTAAATTTAAATCTCTTATTTAATGTTGGTACTTCTCTATGTCTCTATGTAGGTATATGTGGCAATGGAAGCTCTCTTTTACATTACTATACTTTTAAAAGTAATAGCGTTGAATTTTAAAAAATGTTTAACATAGTCTAGTTTAAATAAACACACGGACACGGACACTGACACGGGTAGCTGGCTGTTTGCAGTGCAAAATAGATGCGACGGTTAACATAGAAGTGCCTACGGTTTTCATTCATCAAATGGCAATTTATTTAACCGGCTGCACAATTATTGTTTCTCTTCAAACAAAATCATTAATGAACTTGATGAGCGGTATATTTTAAGGACAATAAAGGTCAATTTAAGCTTTATTTTTTTAAACTGTCTTCCGAATTTCAAGCTATCCTTAGCAAAAAAAATTGCGGTCAAAACTGTGGGCCATTTCTTATGCAAATACGATTTTGTTAATCGAGTTCTACTCAGTTCGAATAAGAATATTATCATTGATAAAAAAAATTAAACATATTCGGCTGAGATGGTAGTATGACCTTTGTGTGGCAGAAACCGAATACTGACTGATTTCAATACAAAAAGCAAAAATACAACAGAAAATGTGAAAGTGTCGGCAGAACCATAATTTAAGTTGGTCTGTATGTCAAATCCTAGTATTGGAAATTTAACATTTATGTAATAAGTTATGGAAAAAACTAAGCATCTATAGATGCTGGTGGTGGAGAGAGAGCAGAGAATCTGAGTATAAGATCGATTTTTTTATTTTTCAGGGTTACGATGTGAACCACAGGTTGGGTACTACTAAAATTTGTCGTATATATGAATATAAATGACCCTCTGCTCCAACTTGGAACGAGGGGAATATACTATTTCATTACGCCGCCACCACAGCTGTCAAACTTTAATTTTATTGAAAAGTTATAGTCTACATACAATACAAGAATACAAAAAGGCAAAATAGTCCTGTAAACGGAGCGGTAGACAGATTTTTTTAAATATATCGTACACCATAACACTTATCACGTAAAATATTGAACTGCCAGTCATATTGCCAGAATCCTTTCTTGGCATATTTCTGCTTCGAATTGAAGTTTACCCATTATTACGGAGCTCCGACAGTGTTCAGACAGGCTAAATTATTTATTGCAATATTTCGTGGTAGCTCCCAAATGCTGTCACTTAATATGGGTGTTGGCAAACTGAACCATAATACCTCAGATCAGTATTGTGCGTCTTTCCTGGCAGGGTCTTTGTTGAATATTTTCATAATAAATTATCCTTCAGTGAACAGTGTGATTGGCTTCATTATATGTATATTTCTGATGGCGGTTAAAAGTTTATCTTACTTTAAAGACAAAAACAAAGAATCAGTGTAATGTTCACAAAATTGTGATGGTCGGCGAAATACTCGTAGTCAACCCCGGGGGTTCCAATTGTCACTGCAGGAATGACAAATGCTTTGTGTGTTAAAACATACGGGTTCTCTTCGAGGCCCGAACAGTGCCCAGAGGACTGGTACCACGGGAAACGGAGCCCCACAGAGAGCCTATCCTCTCTGTGACCGGTTATTGCTGAGGTCCCCTTCGGGGGTAATGTGGTGGTTGCGTTCTAAGATCGATTTATGTAGGTATGGTGCACGGTCGATCAAGTGTGCTGTTGCACTCTCAACAGACGGAGTTTGGATAGTCTCCAAACCCCTAAGCAAGAGGCTATAATATGGATCTAGGCTTGCCTTGGATAAGGCTTGCCATATTATATAAATTGCTACTCATTGTGACAGTATCATACACAAATTGCGATTGGTGGCAGTCGTAAAGTGTTGTTATAAATGGGGGCGCTAGTCTACGCTTACGTTTCACTCGGTGGTAAGACCACCGTGAGATTAGGCCAACTAGGCAGGTACTCACGTTAATCTTGTTCCACAATATGTAGAAGTCGACTTTAGAAAACTACCATACCAAAAATACTTCTTTAAGTCGTAAAAATAAATATAAGCAAAGCTTCTATGGCTTCAATGGCTTCTATACATTACTAGTACCTTAAATCAAAAAAGAGAATACGGCATTGTTATACAGTGTATGGAATATAAAAATACTATTCTGCTGTCAGTCTTTTCATTACTTAATGTTAATGCACTGACTCAGCTACAACTACAAACTTTTATAGACATTTAGAGATATTTGAACCAATTGTAAGAGTACATAAATAATTGATATGTAGGTGAGGATAGCTTAGATTAATAGGGGTTGTTCCAGTAATAAAACAAACACTTGGTGACTCGGGGGGTCCATTGTGATTACCTTCATCTAACAAAAACTAAAACAAAAGAAAAAAGTGACCCCTATAAGCGTCGTGCTAACTATCACTCAGCTAACCGATTTCCTCGATTTAGCACACGGCATCTTGGAGTTCGCACAGCGCGATGTCTTAGAGCCCATCGAGAAATCTTGTACCTAGCTATCTAACCAGACAGTAGCACACAATGTGCTCTACAGTTTCCAACTCCTCCTCGACGTGGGATATCCTACAGAAGTCCGATGTACCATTAACCCATCTACCGGTTCTTGCTCTAATGGCGCAATGGCCAGAGATGGCTTAGTTTTTGCATCGTCAAGCCTACGTCAAATTGCACATGAGATTATGCAATCATTCCTACCCATAACACATTTTGAAAATGCAGAAAATATATCAGAAATATCATAACTTTAAATCCTGTGTATTAGCATCCTTCCTTAAAACATTTTTAAAGTGTCTACAGTTTATAGGCTTTAATCAACAAGTCAAAACAACTTCATCATGCCATATGAGCACTATAAATTGAAATATGCAGATTCAACATAAGTTCATCGTAGTGTAAATTTTTTTAATATATGTAGCGTTTGAGCAGCAGCACTGTTCTTAGTATTTGTGTTCCCAACATTTACAACAGCACACTTCAAGGAACAAAACAAAGCAGTAAAGAACACAAAGAAATAATGGATAAATAACTAAATAGAAGAAAGAAAATCATGACATAATGTTTAATTTTTTTTAATTCATACTGAGGTAAACAATAAAAGCCATTATAATTTCCGCAAAAATATATGATGAAACCATTTTCTGCGTGATATAGATGTTATCGTGATATAGATCTTTTCTTTATAGTTATTAAATTCATTTAGCTCGGTGAAGTTTGTTTTTGAAATAGCATTAACTGCTCATGACTTTTCAAGGTTTTATATAATTGGGAAATCCTTTCTTAATTCTTCTACGCTAATTTGATGCACCTTTATAAGAAGAAAGCGAATATTTAAGAATTTGGGTCTCAAGGAAAGTGAAATGAATTTGGTTCTAAAAAAGACGGGAAAAAGATATTCGCATTCCCGGGATTCCCGGGAAAAATTCATAGTTTTAATAAAACATAAAAAAGAACGCAAATAACGACTAAATATTAGTATTAGCAGCTTATAAAACTTAAAAACAATTCAGGTTGCAAAAATAACAAGATATGGCACCCAGCCTATGAAAAGGTGGCTTATGACTCAAAAAAAAATGTTCCACTTTTTTTTTGGTTTCGATAGTTTTTGAGACGCTCTAGAAAGTCCTAATTTGCTTAGAAGTGTACTAAAAATGTAGAGAAAGAAGAGCACAAATGAAAGAAAAACAGAATTTTATTAAAAATCCAGAATCAAGATAATAAATGGAATTGAAAAATTTAAAAACAGGATTGAACATCGCTCTTTAAATACACACACGAACTTATCTCATTTATGGTCTTTTGCATTTTTTGGTTACCTTTTGGGCATGACTGTTCATAATGCAAAAGAAAAACTACTAAGAAACTGACGAAATGCATTGTTTATCTTTAACAGCTAATTTTTCGAAATTTTGTTTTTGAGTCATAAGCCACCTCTTTTTCCCGTACTCAACATTGGGAGTCTTCGGGATCCCAATTATACCGAAAAGTGATCCTGTAAAGCAAGATTAGGTAAAAGAGAGTAATTTTGAAAGAAAGTATTCTTTTATTCCAAATAAAAAATTTGGGCTGATTGTGAAAATACAAAACAATCAAATTTTTGAAAGTATTGTTTACTATTGTTTATAAAATTAAAAAAAAAAAAATGTTTTTATGCTCACAAAAACTATTATTTAAAAATGTTTCATAGAAGATTAGCATAATGTATACAAAATAATTGTGTTTTTAATTTTAATTATGTGCGAATGCATGCAAAACACTTTGACATCACGTTTTGGGATATAAAGTTGGTTTTTGGTGTTCCCGTACTTTTGGGCATTTTTGTCTCTAAGAGAGTTTATTTTTGTTTTCTCTTATTTTACTCAACTTTTCCCAAAAAGTACGGGATCGCACCTATTTATAAATACTGAAAAAGTATTTCAATAATTATTTTTTTACAAAATATGATTTTCGAACTGTTAGTGCGTTTATCAAATCCCTGGACATTATTTTCCTTGTTTTTATTGCGAAAATCTCTCTTTAAAAGTTGGTTCCATTTAGTTAACAACACAACTGCTGGTTGACGGTTCTACAGATTCGAGTGGCTTGCTTGAATAATCTGTTGAACAATTGTTCTTAATAAAGTTTTATGATATTTTTTGGCACATTAGCAATATCGCCACATTTTTAATACTTAAGTATTTAAGCAAACGTTTTATCATCCCTTCGTTCATTCGTTTTTCTTTTCAACCATCGTTTTTGAAAGAGTCGAATTAATAGCCAAAAGCTGCTCAAATAGGGTCTGAATAATAACATCTGCTATTAACAAATTTGTGCCCCTGCCGCCACAAAATTTTATAAAATCTGAAAATATTCTTCAACCCATAACTCTGCGCAATTGCACTCTGTCAGAGTTTTTTTTAAATGTGTTCTTCGATTTAAGATCGAATGAATCATTTCAACCATAGTTATCTCGTTTTTACATCATGAATTAAACGCGACTCTTTGCCGTATACTTGTTTCTTATATTTCTCTGTTTTTTTAAGATTTTTTTTTAATTGTTTTACACTTTGTTTTGCACGATCTATAGCATATTTGTAAATTTCTAGAAATATTAAAATTTTAAAAATGCTTGTGTTTTATTCAGTACAATAACGATCAATTATTTATGCGATATCAAAAGAAATGCTTATTTAAAAATAAGAACCACTGAATTTTCTTTAAAGTGCTCATGCTTTTAAATTTCCCGTTTCCCGAGAAATTAGCAAAAACGATATTTCGATGACGAATAGAACACCCATTTTGATAACATAATTTTATCATTTGCACGTGGTGTTTACCATGGACCATTATTTTCAAAAATAATTACTATTTAATCCGATTTGTGGCCAACGAAATTATTTGTCCTTTTTTGTTCTTTAAAAACAAAGATACATGATTACCAAATGAACTATAGGAGCAAAGGAAGAAATTGGAAAACTCATAAATTCTCAAAGAGTTTGAAATTTAAATTATTTTATGCAAAGAAGCCAGCAGCTTTGGGAAAATTATAAATCATCATTTTGCCGAGATGCGCCCACTTATTCGAAATTAGAAACACTAATGCCAAAAAGCTAACCTTTTAGTGACATCTGCATAATACAGTAACTACAGGTTATACTCTTATAAAAAGAACACTCTTATTGTAGTGCCATCTTTCTTCGTTGGTATTGCTTTAAAGAACAAAATTATCGCTTAAATAATATAAATAAGCTGCTAATTGTGATTTAAAATTATTATTATTATTATTTAGCACCTCTCTGACTGCTTTCTCCCCTTTCAAAATAAAAAATTAACAAATAGTCATTAATTGTGAAGGTTGCTTAAAAATATTATAGTTACACAACTTCATCTATAAAATACTTTCTTCATAACAAAGTCCTTTAGTTTGCTCAAAGGGAGCATTAATTTTAAATTTTAATATTGCACCATCATACAATATACTCGCAGTAAGCAAGTGTTAACAAGTGTAAATATATTACGCATCACGTTTACGATGTTTTCCAGATTTATAATGTGTAATCTTAGTTCACCTTAACCAACCTATCGCCAGTAGTAAAACAATGTCATCGTATATTAAAACTTAAACCAGTATCACGATTAACTCTTACACGAAAATTAAAAACTTTTTTTTTTAGGAAAGTATTCAAATATGAAATAAATTTCTGTATGGCCCATAAGCTCTATCAGCTAGTAGGAGCATTTATTATTTAGCTTGGTCCTCAAAAATAAATTTATTCCTTTTACCGCCAGCACAATAAAAAGCACAAAATCAAAATTAACAACGCACTGTAGTTTCTTAAATAAATACCACCATTGTGCCATCACGTTTGAGTAAAGTGCTGCTATCTTCTTTGTAAGTCCTTTGTCGTCTATTAGAATTTTAATTTGTTTTTTTTTTCAATTTTTTCGTTTTTTTTTTTATTGAATTTTTTAACACTTGCGAAACAGAGGAGTTGGAGTGGTTTTTATACATTAAACAAAAGGCAACAAAAGTAATAGCTTCAATATTGTTTTTCATGTGGCTGTATGCCTGTGTGTGTGTGCGTATGTGAGTCAGTGTTTGAGTATGTGTATTGTTAAAAATCAACAAAAATGAAAATAACAACATAAATTGAACGTGGAAAAAGTTTAACTTTTTCCTGTTATAACATTGTTATCCTTTTGTGTTGGTTTTTTGTTGGCACCGTGTATTGCTGCTGCCACCTTAGTGCTGCTAGCAGCGATATTGTCGTCGTATGTGCCTGTCTTATGTATTGGTGTGATGTGTTTATAGTGCTATTGAATGCATTCGTGCATTATGATTTTATTTATTTTTTTCTTAAAACGTTTAAAATTTCCACACATTTTCATCAAAACAAACCATCTTATACACACACACATATTTTTGGAATGTTTCGCAAAGTTAGTCTGTATATAGTCTGTGTATGTACAGACTTTAAATATATAAAAACATTGATAAGATTTTAAATACTTTTGCCAGTCTGGCATGTTTACAAATAAATATTTCCTGCAAATAGTTTAATAAATTCCAAACCAAATCCATGGTCTAGTAATTGGTTCAGTACATGCATAGTCTTATATATACTGATATGAGTGTTCTAAAATAGGAGTTTGACAGGTAAAATATTTGCTTCCTTCCTCCAGACTAAGTTAGTAAGACTATAAGCACCCTTCTTTCGTTCTTTAAAACAAGGATGTTTAACAACTTTAAAAATACAAGTTGTTATATTTTTCACGTCTTATGGGGCACCCTATAATTTTAATTATTTTTTATCCTAGGGCATAGTACTAAATACCCAGAAATTTTGAAGAGTCTACCTATTACGGATCAAAAAATAAGGCCATATACATGCGTCCAAATCATGTCGCTGTCGCAACAACCTTTAATTTTATTATTTGTTATATCGGCCATAATAATTCCATTTCTATGAATATATCAGTAAACGAGAAAAACATGTCACTGTTGGAAAACCCTTTAATTTTTGCTATTTGTTATAGAGGCTGTAGAATATACCATCTGTGAAAATTTCAATAGACTATCAATTATGGTTCAAGAATTAAACCAAATTCATGCAAATCTCGTCACTATCGGAACACCCTTTAATTTTTACGTTTAATTTTGTACACTCGTTTATGAAGCGAACATAATTTTAATTACTGTCTGCAAATTTTAAGTGGTTGACTCCTACTGCTAAAGAAATACAGATATAAACGCAAATAACACGAGACTTTCGAACACCCACCCTATAAGTTTTAGTGTTTGTTGCCGTAGCAGCAACCGTTATACATCTTCAGAGAAAATTTCAAGAGTCTACCTATCATATATTACTGTAGGGAGAATATCAGAACAGACCATTTTCGTCATTGAGTCATCAGAAATTTGCTAAACTTTTGCTCAGTTGCAAAAGTTTTGTTTTTTTTGTTTTATATTTTGTTTACTATTTTATGAAATAAATTACGCATTTGTTAAAAAACAAAAAGAAGTTACAAATCTAAGAGAGTATTTACTCTTAAAACATTATTTGTTTTCAAGAGTATAATTATGAGAAGACCGTATCAACAGGTGATTTGGTCCTCATCATCTTACGTTGTATTCTGTTGCAGCTAATGAAGGGGTCAGATGTCAGCAACTCTCTATTGCAGTCCACTCTTTAAATATTTCTTGCGGTCTACAGGATATTCGATGGAAATCTTTTATCAAATTTATATTTATGCCAGAAATCCGAGAACTAAAGCTGATTATTTTTTAATTTAGAGCAACTTTTGTTAGTTTTAAACATTTTTTCTATTTGTTGTATTGTTTACAAGCTAAGATCGGTTGGTCGGTTAGTAAAAACTCATTATTTTTTGGATTATTTTTATTTAATGTAACTCCTCTTTTAAATAATTGCTTATACTATTGATATTATTATTGTTATTGAAAATGAAAGTTGAATGAATAAGTTATTTTAAGTTAAATATTCCTTATGAGAAGTGTCATAATTCATTACATCACTTTTTTTAGCATCAAGGATTTCCAATTTAGGATCTATGCCAGAAAAACGGCCTAAGTATTATTTAGTGAGTTAGGCGTTAGTAAATGTTTATTGCCACATAATTCTGCTGTGACAGGGCACGGGATATCTACTTGTATTTTCCTTAAAGTTTGAAGTACTATAAAAATGGGGTACGTTGCACATAGGGGTATTTTGCCTATCTAGCCAGACATTACTTTTTTTAGCTTTTTTTTGGGCTCTAAAAATGTACTGAGTGCCCCTAGGTTAATGAAACTTTGCAGAAAAATCTATTATGGTCATAGGCTGTCAATGCAATAAAATAGGAAAAATCGAATCAAGGAGAAAAAGTTCCCCTTGGAAGAACTAATCCTACCTGTGAAAAATGCAATTTTTTTTTTGATTTTCCCGTCATTTTGTTTAGTAATTACAACGTTTAAGGTCAAAGAATGTTAAAAAACTTAAAGGTGGACTCAATAGATTCTTAAATGCAATTTTTAGCCCCGCCCCACTTTGTGGGCTGTGAAATAAAAAATTATTTGAAAAAATAATGCAATTATTAAAAGAAATAGATTACATGCTTCTTAAAACCATAAAAATTTATTTTATGGGCAGGGGGAGGTATTCTTCCAAACCCACCTCCAAAACGTCCCTGTGAAAAAAAAAATTTTTTTTTGCCAATTTCCTAATTGTTACGCTTTCCAATGCCTAACAATCGCCGCCTCCCAAGAATATTATTAAAAAAATATTTTTGTAATTTGTTACTTTATAGTATTTTATTTATCGGAAAATAATTAATTTATTCATAGTAATAACTTATTTATGATTGTAACGATAAATTTTATTTAAAATTATAACAATTAATTTATTTAAAACATCTTCTTCTTTGCATTAAGGTGATGATTTTCACACAACGGGACCAAATGGACCCAAGTGAGTCGTTTTTTTCCCTGCACGGAGCCGGCGACCCGTGCAACCTAATGTGATGATGAGTGCCGTGGTTCCTCTTCGTCGGATTCTTCAAAGACCTCTTCCGAATCTGAATCCTCTTCAGCGTTAAGTACAGTTATTTCTGCAGCTAATTCAGGATTGGAAAAATATCTTCTGCTAGTGTTACCATCGTTGGTGTTTCCAAATCCAGCTTTCGGTACACCCACTACTAGTCCTAATTCAATTATAAATTTTTCTTGGATATTTTTTTTTCTTCGCGTTAACAATGGCTTTGTCCGCATCAGATTTTATTTGCCATTTTTTCACTGACAGTTTATATGACAGGTGTGGTATGCTCTCAAATAGTCGAATTCTGGCGTGTAAAGTAGATAGTCCGAAAGAAAGGGCATCTACGTCTATATCTCTTTTGATTTTTAAATTGTTTTTTGTACAGGTAATAACAGTGTTAGATGTAATGATTTAAATAAAAAACATCTACCTTCAGTCATTAAAAACCAAAACATTTTATGAATATACAAGGTTTTCTTACTCGTATTTACCTATCCAATATAAGCAAAAACATAAAAAGGTAAAATTTTCAAAAAATCGCAAAAATTGGCGCAAATATGCACAACGTTTTTTTTTTACAGCATAAAAGAAGATGTCGTAAATTTTGTAGTGATATACAACATTTTTAGGATCGCGATGGAGATCACTCTTAAAAAGCTTTTCCATTTTGTTTTTGACCAAAAATTTTACAAACAAAAAAAAAACCTTTTTTTAATATTGAACGAAATTTTTTTTCATTAAAATTTAAAAAAAAAATTAACATAAGTAGCTACTAATAATCTCTTTCATAGAAAAAAAAAATCAATATAAAATCTTTATTCGTTTAGCCACCAAAAAATATATATGTCAAACCTCTCAAAATCTTTTAAAGTCAATAAAAACGTATGCGATTTACTCAACTTTTCTGATTTTAACAGTGTCCCAAAACAACAAATCTCAAGCAAACGCCTTGAAAATTCACTATAACGATGCAGAATTTTGTTGCCTGTCGAGCTGCGTACTTAAATTCTTACATTTCTCAATATTAATTTTTGGCCTAATGTCCGGCCAGATTGGCAAAATACCCCTTTGTGCGTTGGGGGAAATTTTACTCATGTTAAAGTCTACATTTTTGGCCCACATTCAAATTTTGATGCAACAAGGTGCGACAAATAAACAAAAACAATAATTTCAAATTTCTTTAAAAAACTTGTCAAAAAAGTGCCGCTGCCTTTTGATACATCCATTATCGTAGGTATAGAAACATTTATTTTGGGTGCATTTGGATTAACATAACTATTTTCAATTTTGTCCCGTTTTTTATGTGTAATACGCTTTGTTCAAAAGTTTTATAATTTTTCCTTAAAAAAAACGATTTATTTCTATTTAAATTTTCCTTAAATTCCTTTAACATTCAATTCTTTCTCATCACTTCTTCTATTGTATATAAAGAACTAGAGTAAAAAATATTTCTTTTACTATTTTTACGCTGCTGCTGTCATAATAGTTGATTTTTTTTTTGCTGCCGTTGCTGATATTTTGTTGTAGTGCTTATAACAAAAAGGTGCTGGAGATGATGACGGTTATTCATGTATACTTTTAACTACAAAATATTCAATAGCTCTCTTCAAAAAAATATATATATATTTACAAACACATTCATAACTTTCACTTTTGTATATATGTAAGTATGTATGTATGTATACATATGTAGCAGTATTTGTTATTTATACAGCAAGGTTGATTTGCACTAGTACCTATATATATGTATGTATATAATTTTGTATACTAGTTTAAGTTTTTGTTATTTAGTTTATAACAAAACAAACCATCATACATTGTTGCATGTCATGTTATCGTAAAGCAATTGCTGTTAATTATAGACGTCAGTTCGTGCATGTGTTTCCAAGTGGTAGTCAAGTATTTGAGCATTTTGTTGAATAACAAGGAATAAAACGAAGAGGGATAAAACTTTGCAGAAACATTTAAACACATTTTGAAATTTTAAACACCTCAAAAGATGGAAAAGTATTTAAAATAACAACAAACTGCAATCTTTTAAGGCAATTTGTTGTGCGGTTAAGGAGATGTTTGCTATTTTTAAGGGGTTGTGTTTTTAAATGCAGATATAAACGTTTAGTATAGAAAAATCAGACAAAAAACAGAATTTTGTTACAATAACTTCCCTTGTCTTCAATACATAGTTTCGAGCTAATTAAAAATAATTAGAAAATACAAAGTAAATTGTTTTGCAAGTTAGATAAAGAAAGGGATGGGGAAAATGTATGCTAATGTTGAAATAAATTTTGCAAGAACTTTTTAACAAGTTTATAAAAACAAAAGTAATATAAAATGTAAAAAGTAATGGGAAAAACATTGTTGGAATAAAAAGCAGACATTTTAAGTTAGTTTTATTTTAGAGTTTTTTTTTTTTATCATATAGATACAAAGCAATAAACTCGTGGTTGCACTGGTATTCACTAAAGTTAAAATAAAATCTAGACTTTTTTGGAATACGATAAAGGAATACTTGAATTTTTAACTAATTTTTAACCAATTCAACTAATTTAATTTTGCTAAAGCTTTTCTCCTTTCTGTTTTTAATTTACCATATGTAGCATAGGTACAGTATAGTGTGAGGATGGAAGTCGGCGATGCCCTCTTTTTACCACACATATTATTTTTTATATTGCTATTATCAATTTGTTTATTATTATAATTTTTTATTATTTGTATTATTGTTATCGATTTAATTAATTAAAATTACGTTTAAACACAATTCGCCATTTAGTGATGCACAGCGGTCGTAAATTGTGAACACATCCTCTTTGATATTTGTATTGAGAGAAACTAGTACTAAAATATGCATCTAAGTTTGGTGGCTGCAGATTGTGTATAAAAGCAATGGAAGTGATATAACTTTAGGGTCAGTCATGTTGTTTCCCACTAATAATGAGTTCAGTGTGAGGGTAGATTGGTGAGCGGATTTGATAAAGTTTTCCCGCGGTAACTCGCAGGTTTACTATACAACGTTAATTCTACAAAGTAAACAGACTGTGAAAGAGCTGCTTTTTGTGTTGAATATGTGCTACCGTGGTAAACCGCATGCAGAGCTGCATTTGGCCAGTTTGTGTCAATGCTGTACTCCCCGGGTAACCCGAAGGAAGCTGAGAGTAGCCATAGTGGATGATTTAATAATAAACGCTGCCACTAAGTATAATTTATTAAGACACAGTATACGTCAGTATACGAAACGTTCGGTGTTTCTTTCAATACTGTCTAAAGAAAACAAATTTTCTATGACAGAACCGGTGAGTGTACCCTAGCCGAAGAATCGTCGCACATAGGGTTATTTTGCCTATCTGGCCGGACTTACTTTTTTAGCTTGGCTCTAAAAATTTACTGAGTTCCTTTAGAATAATGAAACTTGGCAGATAAATCTCTTATGGTCATAGACTATTAAAGCTATAAAATAAGACAAATCGGACTAAGGAAAAAAAAGTTCCCCTTTAGAAGAACTAATTCTATCTCTGAAAAATTGAATTTTTTTTTTTAGTTTTCCCATACTTTTGTTTTGCGAATGAAACTTTTATAGTCAGCAAATGTTCAAAAACCTAAACTTGGGCCCTCTCCATTTTGTGGGCGGTGATATAAAATATTACTGGCAAAAATAATATAATTATTTAAAGAAATGTATTACGTATGCCTTAATACTATAAAAATAAAATTTTTAAGTTTCTTTAGGCAGCGGAGGTATCTCACCAATCACATCCCCCAATTTCCAAGAAATATTTATTTTTAAGCTTTTATGTCGAAGAGAAGAATATTAATAAAAATCATTTTTAAATTTTATTACCTTATAGTGCCCGCACCTTCATCAGCGCCCTTATTTTGCTTTGAAATTATTCCACTTTAAGACTCTTTAGTTTATAGTAAAGGTACCCATCCTTGGCTAATTACTCTGAAACATAGGCTTTATATCAAATTTTTAAATATTCCAAAATAATTGTAGAGTACTGTAAATTGTGTTCCAAAATAAAATAAAATAAAAAAAAATAAAAGTTGCTGCCAACTTTGCAGTACATTGAATCGGCAAAATGGCATACTTTCACTACTTGTTGTCCCTCTTTCTTGGTAATGAGATATTTTTGCTGGAAAAAATATCCTATATTTGAAACACGCTACAAAGGTACCTCTCCATTAAATTTTATTATAATTCAAATAGTAATTTTTATGTGATGCGACAGAAAGGCAGAAAATCACAGTTTTATTATATGTAGAGATAATAAATAATTTACACTAGTAACAATAAATTTTATTTAAAATATTAATTATTTATTTATTTAAAACTTAGAAACCAAAAACATTTTTTGACCGACAAAAAGTTTCTTACTCGTATCTACCTATGCAAGATGAGTAAAAACAGAAAAAGGTGACATTTCAAATAAATCGCAACAAAAAAAAAAAAAAAATGGCTACAGTATAAAAGTAGAGATCGTAAATTTTAAAGCGATATATAACATTTTTAGGAGCGCGATGGCTCTCACTCTCAAAAACCTATTCACTTTCTTTACAAAAAAAATTAGGTAGACTACTTTCTCACCAACTGACGATTGATAATGGAATACAAGTTTTCTCGTATTCCTTTATCTGAGTTTGGTTGTTTAAATAGATGATGCTTACAACTAAACACTACTCTAAGTAGATAGGAGCTGTCTAGAAAATATGCATTCCGCTCTGCTGGTGTCTAAAAATTAAAATTTTTTCAACTAATCTTTAATAATATCACCTAATTTGTAATTTAATTAATTCTTTCTTAGAGCAAATAAAAACGAACTTAAGCTTGACTATAAATGTCATTGTATGTAGAAAATTAAGAAAAAAAATTTAAAATAAAATTTTTCTAAAAATTAATATAAGTAGCTGTTAATATCGCCTTTCGCGCAAAAAAAAACAATACAAAATCTTTAATAATTTAGCCAGAAAAAAATAAATTGAAAACTTCTCAAAATCATATAAAGTCAATAAAAACGAATGCAATTTACTCTACATTTCTGATTTTATCAGTCTTCCAAAACGACAAATCTGTCGAGCGGCGAACTTAAATTTTCATATTTCTCAAAATTAATTTTTGGACTATAGTATTCTTGAAAAAAGTCGATGTCGGGATTTTAACAGATCCTAACGTTTTGAAATCTACTAAACCTATTTTTATTATTTTCGCAATGATGTCTGTGAGCGGGTAGGTATACCACTATTTTTGTTAAAGCTTTACAAGTCATGTTTGTGGTATAGCGGGATATAGAGGTGTAAACTTTTTGAACATAATTGGGAAGGGAGGAGTGGTAGTTTACCTGACACCTCACTTCGAAATTTTTCTTTACGTAGGATATCTATAAAAATATATATTTCCATGAGCTATAGTAAAGTTGTGTGCAGGCCCCATCAGATATTTGTATACATATATGTATATTACTTTCGATAATTGCTTTTGCCTAAGTTACTTAGCAATGAAAAACATATTTTATTAAAAGTAATTCTAAACAAAAAATTTTAAGGAAAGTAGAAATGTATAACCAATTTATTCAGCACTAATACAATGACACGCAGGAATAAATACGCAAAAATACTACCAACATCGTATCAAAAAATCTAGATAAAATTCTTAACGTTAAAAAAATAATTTGTTGCCGGCTAATAAATGAAGTGTTCGCCAAATTATAACTGTGTTCTCTTTCACAAAATGTATTTAAAAAAATGGGACGTAATTCGTTTTGATCACTAGATAATTTTTGGTGTGGTGGACAATAACGGGCTTAGAATGAAACTGTGCAACTTTTTTTGAATTCTCCATCTTTAAAAATATTAAAGCTGACGAAAGATTTGCAGGAAATCCTATTTTGAAAAATGCTACTGTTTCTTTCTAAATGATCAGCAGTATTTGATAAACACATTTTACTTACGAACTACAATTATGTGGAGTTCTGTCTTTACATACAGATCTAGACTTTTTTTTATAGATAATTGAATTTTGAAACGAAATCAAATATCTATATATCTATGATTCGTAACCTAAAAGCAAAAAATGTATAAAATTATTTTTTGCGTATTATATGCCCTCTGGAAACTGATAGAAATTCATAAAATTTGCAGGCGAACTCTTTGGCGAAATCAGAAATACTATTTATTGAAAAGTTGGATAAGTAACCCTCACGGGTGTGCTCATAATATCATGAGCAAGTGGTCATAACCGAGCAAAAACTAGCTTACTGAACACATGCTTACGCATAGTATACTTTTAGCGAGCAAACCTCTGTTCGTATCATAAACACATTGACATGAACGAGTAAAACGAGCGTCGTGGTTACTAGTCTCGAGTTCGAAACACTCAGTGTGTTTGCTTTGGATAACACTTAGTGCGTTTTGTTTGTGACTCGTATTTTTTCTGTATTTCATAAGAAATCAAGACCTTAAAATGAATGTTTATAATGTTAATGTTTTCTCTCGAATTGTGTTCGTTTTTTATTCAAAGTTTGAACTAGTCCAAGTTCATTGTTAATATGGTCGATATTTACTCATACTTATTTAAAGTAACTTATGGAAACTCTACAAGATCATCGCATTTAGCTAGTTGGTCTTATGTGTTTTTTATTATTGTCCACAAATCGTTACTCGTGTGCAATGAACAGACACGAATTCAATGAAATATTATAATGAGCGTCTTATGAGCTTTGTTTTTTGTGCTCATGCAGTGCTTAAGTATTAATTTTATTGCCCCTTACTTCTGAATGAGAGGCTGTTATAACAACAACCATTTCACCAAAAAGGCATAAAATAAAGTTTGTTGGTATTTTGTTAAAACTTTAATATTTTCTGTTCTATTCTGTTGACTTATAGAATATTTAGGCATTTCGAAAATTAGGAAAAATTTAGATAGCAACCAATGTTAAAAGTATAGGAACTATATTTTCCATCAAAAACATAATATTTGTATTGTTAAATGTTCTAGTTAGTTAGCATAATATTAAATAAATAATTAAATTTTAATCTTCTTGTAGAAACTACATTTAAAAAGAGAAAAATCTTTAAATATTTTTGAAAAAAGACTATTGTATTAATTTATATCGCACACATTTTGCTAAAACCACAAACTAAAATTTTTTTTCTAAAAAACAAAACAAAAACCAAACCTCTAAATCTTCTTAAAATAAAAAATGATTAAATTTCAAACTACAAAAACCAATTTTTTCTTGAAATTAAGAAGCCACAAATAACTTAACTTTAGTTTCTTAAGCTCTATCGGTTACTTAATTGGTGTCTACTTTAATTCCTTGCAACATGTATGCAATTGCAATTGGAAAATAATAAAAAAAAAATCTAAAACTCTACATTTTTTTACTGGTTTTCTTAACTAATCTCCCACTTTCGTACAGACTTTTGCATTTATATCTTTGGTGTACATACGTAGACTCTGGAAGAACGAGTGGTGATGATAAGAGAAAGGAATACGACAAAGACTAGTAATTATTGTTTTCCATTACAATTGTTTATGTTGTTTATGCTTTTTTTCCTTGGCTTTCTTTTTGCTTTGTTACCAACAATTTCTTCCAAGACTCTTCAAAAGGAATGTTTAAATATGTGCTTTATCTGTAGCATACTTTAAGGGGGGCAATGATGGCAAGAAAAGCTGTATGTACATAAAATGCAACAAAAGGAATACTTGAAAAATTCATTGGGAATGTTAAGATGTACAATTTCATTTAATTATTTTATATTTTTTTTCATGCTTTTTAGATACTTCTCGTACATACAGGAATCCTCTCTTATGTTTTATTCACTTAATTATTATTTTTTTTTGTTGTTTTACTACCGTTCGTTTTGTTTCAAACAAAGAGTGTTAATTGTAAGTCAGTTTTAGACAACTAAAGTGAAGGAAATCAAAAGGTAAAATGTTGAAGTTGATATAAAAAAAAATTGCTGGAGTGGAATTAAAAGAGAAGTTAAGAAATAAATTTAATTTTAAGTTTGAATATTAAAGGTTGAATAAATTTCAAAAGAACAATAAAATGCCAACCAACTCGCAGATAAATGCTGGAAGGGGTAGAATATACAGTGAGTAAATATACAAACAAGCAGTCATGGTATATATATATATATATATATATATACGTATATATATACATATATATATATATATATATATATATATATATATATATATATATATACATATATATATATAAACGTATATATATACATATATATATATATATATATATATATATACATATATATATATATATATGTGTACAGCGCTTCATATGGGGTCACAAAAAATGTTTACTTTTTTTAACAAAATTGCGTACCTTTTGAACAACTATTTACATAAAATAACAAATTTTTATATAATTCTTAATAAAATTGGATTATTATCACTTTTAGTACATTTCGCATTTTATGCAGACATATGTGTACCTTGCGATTCGTTTGAACCACTGGCCTCAATATCAACTGTAGGTTTATGAAATTTATTGTTGCCAGATTTTGTACTTATTTTCTGTTTATTTCTCTCCGCCGTAATGTATTTTTATTGCCCCTGTAGTTTACATTAAACTTGCGTTAGTGATGCTAATATGAAGTTTTATAAAATAGTTATAATATAACCAAACTAGGTAAAATGCATAAAGTAAAACATAAATATAATTAAATACAGAAGATAAAAGCAAAAAAAAAAGGAAATGAATGAGTCAGCTTAAATTATAAAATTTATGCGTGTATATAAAACTATTGTACACATGTATATTTAAAATAAATCAAATAAAGCCTATTAGATATACGTATATCTAACTAATATATACATGTATCTTTGGACTTCTGATAAAAATATTATTAAAACAAAAAATTTTACTTAAGTTGTAGAATTTTTTGTTTTAATAATATTTTTATAACTAAGCTTCATAAAAACATGACGACTGGACCAAAATATGAGAATAAAAGCTTACATTTTAGAATAAAATAATTGAAAAATTTTCTTAACTTGATTTAAGTTGTTTTGTAAAAGTCCACAGAAATAACGGCACATATATCACAGCAAATTTTATGAACAAATTTTCCATTATATTGAAAAATAACCAGATGAAATTTGGTTTTTATTACTCAACAACATTGTGCGAGTTTGTTAATCGATCTATACACTCGCAAAGTATGTAATTGTGTAGTTTTTCGAAATGTATAAAATAATTATCATTTAACAATGAATTTTACGTGTATTGTCTTTTGTTTACAAAAAATGTGGTGAAGAAGTGGGGTATGCGAAATGGCAGGCATGGCTTGAATTTTGAGTTGTAATTCGTACACTAGCTTTTTATTAATTTGTTCAGTATTGTATTTCGAGACTCATTTATGATTTTGTTCATTTCGTTTGAGACAATTTGTATTAATTTTAATTAAAAAAATATATCGTATAAACTAGAATATAAATACAGAAGGTAATCCCATTTTCTCTTTTTATCGCGATACTAATGTATGTTGGAAATATAAAAATTTTTCTGTTTTACTTCTTTTATTTGAAATTTAAAAAATTAAATATAAAGCCTTAAATATATTCAAATAAATTCAGGAAGATGGAAACGATACTCAAGAAAATAATTATATTTTTGTATACAAGAAATATTAAAGATTAAGTAAAAGTGCTTTTTCCTTGATTACGAGGTAATATGTCTAATATACAAGATTGTTTTGAAAATCACTTCTTATTATTTCTCGTTTCTATCTGCAGTAACTATTTTTTGTGTTCTTGTTCAAAACATACATCTTTACTTTAAACAATATCTCAATTCACAATAATGTCAAATGGTATTGTATCGTAGCATTTACAAAATGGTATTGGATAATTTTACAATACACTAACAAAATATACAGAAATGTACATATATTCTAAACTTTTGCCAATAAGAAAGACCTAAAACCATAGATTTTATTTCCTACTCCCTAAAGAGAGAGCTGGCAATATAAATTAAACGAAAAATATGAAAATTAAAATCAACAAAAAATATGAAATGAAAATCGAAAAATTACAAAACTTAAAAAAGGAGATAAGAATTTAAAAATGGACGCAGATGAGCATAATAAAATTTTATTTGATATATGTATATTACTGGTCTGTCTAGCCGCCGAATTTTATTTCTAAAAATATCTTTTGTATTTCTTGCACTTAAAATTCCAAAGAAATTCTGTTGCCCCTAATTGTAGTCTAATAATAGACTACAGTCAAATTTTGGGCAATTTAAGTCTATTACATGGGCATTCCGAGATTTTTGCATATCTAGTGCAGTAATTTTCAACATAACAACCGTTCACTATACAATTAAAAAAGTAATATGTAATAAAATAATAACAAATACTCTATTCTCAATAATAACATACATATGTATGTACATATCTATACAAGGAAATATTAAGGCAAACATTTTTACATGTTTTTATATGGATTTTGACAGTTAAACTTCCATTTAAGGTAAAAATAACGAGAGCTTGAGAAATTTTTTTTAAAAAAAAACGCATAAAATTTGCAAAATCTCATCGGTTCTTTATTTGAAACGTTAGATTGGTCCATGACATTTACTTTTTGAAGATAATTTCATTTAAATGTTGACCGCGGCTGCGTCTTAGGTGGTCCATTCGGAATGTCCAATTTTGGGCAACTTTTTCGAGCATTTCGGCCGGAATAGCCCGAATTTCTTCGGAAATGTTGTCTTCCAAAGCTGGAATAGTTGCTGGCTTATTTCTGTAGACTTTAGACTTGACGTAGCCCCACAAAAAATAGTCTAAAGGCGTCAAATCGCATGATCTTGGTGGCCAACTTACCGGTCCATTTCTTGAGATGAATTGTTCTCCGAAGTTTTCCCTCAAAATGGCCATAGAATCGCGAGCTGTGTGGCATGTAGCGCCATCTTGTTGAAACCACATGTCAACCAAGTTCAGTTGTTCCATTTTTGGCAACAAAAAGTTTGTTAGCATCGAACGATAGCGATCGCCATTCACCGTAACGTTGCGTCCAACAGCATCTTTGAAAAAATACGGTCCAATGATTCCACCAGCGTACAAACCACACCAAACAGTGCATTTTTCGGGATGCATGGGCAGTTCTTGAACGGCTTCTGGTTGCTCTTCACTCCAAATGCGGCAATTTTGCTTATTTACGTAGCCATTCAACCAGAAATGAGCCTCATCGCTGAACAAAATTTGTCACATTTGAACATTTCGAACCGAACACTGATTTTGGTAATAAAATTCAATGATTTGCAAGCGTTGCTCGTTAGTAAGTCTATTCATGATGAAATGTCAAAGCATACTGAGCATCTTTCTCTTTGGCACCATGTCTGAAATCTCACGTGATCTGTCAAATACTAATGCATGAAAATCCTAACCTCAAAAAAATCACCCATTATTAAATTGTATTCTTAATATTTCCCCTGCGTAGTCAGGCTACCTGATAAATGTGCCTTGTATTTATAAGTAGTAAAATAAAATTTGGAATAAAAAATGCAACCCGTTTGCCTTCACAATTTCGTCATAAAAAGACACGATGAAATTTTAAAAGAAATATTAAAAACTTCATATCCTAAAAAAAAACTTTTGACTTGTATTAAAAAGCCAATGAAAGTACTCTGTTCTGTATCATGTGTTAGCAACATTGTTGGGCATAAATATTTTTTAAATCGCGGTAAAGAAATAAATATTTTGCAAATCAACCGCATAACAACTTTTTTTATGTGCCTGCGTTGTTGTTGAAATTGAAATTGTTAGCCATTAGTTGTAAGAATATATTTTATTTAATTAATATATGTATATAAAATACAATAATTTGCGATAAATTAACCGTTTAGGCACTACCCGCCTACAACCTTTTATAAGGCCTAAATTGCGCTAATTAGTATTTTCCCTATAAAATGCGTAAATTGAGCGGTGCGAAAAATCTGAAAATTAGATTTGGTAGTCATTAGTAGTAGGAATAAGATGTACTAAGCGTAATTTGTGAGAAATTAACCGTTTAGGCGCTACCCTCCTACAACCTTTTATAAGGCCTAAATTCCGCTAAATAGTATTTTCCCTAGAAAATCCGTAAATTAAGCGGTGCCAAAAATCTTAATACTGAAATAAATAGCCATTAGTAGTAGGAATATTATGTACTAAGTGTAATTTGCGAGAAATTAACGGTTTAGGCGCTACCCGCCAACAACCTTTTATAAGGCCTAAATTGCGCTAAATAGTATTTTCCCTATAAAATCCGTAAATTAAACGGTGCCAAAAATCTGAAAATTGGAATTAGTAGCCATAATTAAATTGGATTTGCTAGCCATTAGTAGAAGGAATAAGATTTACTAAGCGTAATTTTGCGAGAAATTAACCGTTTAGACGCTACCCGCCAACAACCTTTTATAAGGCCTACATTCCGCTAAATATTTTTTCCCTATAAAAACCGTAAATTGGCTGCTGTTAAAAATATGAATACTGAAATTCGTATCCATTAGTAGTAAAAATAAGATGTACTGAGTGTTATTTGTGAGAAATTAACCGTTTAGGCGCTACCCGCCAACAACCTTTTATAAATCCGTAAATTAAACGGTGCCGAAAATCTGAAAATTGGATTTGCTAGCCATTAGTAGAAGGAATAAGATTTACTAAGCGTAATTTTGCGAGAAATTAAGCGTTTAAACGCTACCCGCCAACAACCTTTTATAAGGCCTACATTCCGCTAAATATTTTTTCCCTATAAAAACCGTAAATTGGCTGCTGGTAAAAATATGAATACTGAAATTCGTATCCATTAGTAGTAAGAATAAGATGTACTGAGTGTCATTTGCGAGATATTAACGGTTTAGGCGCAACTCGCCAACAACCTTTTATAAGGCCTAAATTGCGCTAAATAGTATTTTCCCTATAAAATCCGTAAATTAAACGGTGCCAAAAATCTGAAAATTGGAATTAGTAGCCATAATTAAATTGGATTTGCTAGCCATTAGTAGAAGGAATAAGATTTACTAAGCGTAATTTTGCGAGAAATTAAGCGTTTAAACGCTACCCGCCAACAACCTTTTATAAGGCCTACATTGCGCTAAATATTTTTTTCCGTATAAAAACCGTAAATTGGCTGCTGTTAAAAATATGAATACTGGAATTCGTAGCCATTAGTAGTAGGAATAAGATGTACTGAATGTCATTTGCGAGAAATTAACGGTTTAGGCGCCACCCGCCAACAACCTTTTATAAATCCGTAAATTAAACGGTGCCGAAAATCTGAAAATTGGATTTGCTAGCCATTAGTAGAAGGAATAAGATTTACTAAGCGTAATTTTGCGAGAAATTAAGCGTTTAAACGCTACCCGCCAACAATCTTTTAGAAGGCCTACATTCCGCTAAATATTTTTTCCCTATAAAAACCGTAAATTGGCTGCTGTTAAAAATATGAATACTGAAATTCGTATCCATTAGTAGGAAGAATAAGATGTACTGAGTGTCATTTGCGAGAAATTAACCATTTAGGCGTTATCCGCCAACAACCTTTTATAAGGCCTAAATTGCGCTAAATACTATTTTGCCTATAATATCCGTAAATTAAACGGTGACAAAAATCTGAAAATTGGAACTGGTAGCCATTAATATTAGAAATAAGATGTACTAAGTGTTATTCGTGAGAATATAACCGTTTAGGCGCTACCCGCGAACAATCTTTTAAAGGCCTAAATTCCGCTAAATAGTATTTTCCTTACAAAATCCTTAAATTGAGCGGTGCCAAAAATCTTAAACTGGAATAAATAGCCATTAGTAGTAGGAATAATATGTACTAAGTGTCATTTGCGAGAAATTAACGGTTTAGACTCTACCCGCCAACAACCTTTTATAAGGCCTAAATTGCGCTAAATAGTATTTTCCCTATAAAATCCGTAAATTAAGCGGTGCCAAAAATCTGAAAATTGGATTTAGTAGCCATAATTAGTAGAAATAAATTGTACTAAGTGTTATTTGTGAGAAATTAACCGTTTAGGCGCTGCCCAACCTTATATATAATAACATACATTTGTACATATTTATATAAAGAAATATTAAGGCAAACATTTTTAAATGTTTTTATAAGGACTTTGACAGTTAAACTTATATTTAAGTTAACCATTTTAAATTGTATTCTTAATATTTCCCCTGCGAATTCAGGCTACCTGATAAATGTGCCTTGTATTTATAAGTAGTAAAATAAAATTTGGAATCAAAAATGAAACCCGTTTGCCTTCAAAATTTCGTCGTAAAAAGACAAGATGAAATTTTAAAAGAAAAAACTTCATCTCTTGTATTAAAAAACCATTGAAATTACTCTGTTTTGTACCATGTGTTAGCAACGTTGTTGGACATAAATATTTTTTTATATCGCGGTAAATAAAGAATATTTTGCAAATTAACCGCATAACAACTTTTTTATGTGCTTGCGTTTTTGTTGAAATTGAAATTGTTAGCCATTAGTTGTAGGAATATATTTTATTCAATTAATATATGTATATAAAATATAATAATTTGCGAGAAATTAACCGTTTAGGCGCTACCCGCCTACAACTTTTTATAAGGCCTAAATTCCTCTAAATATAATTTTCCCTATAAAAACCGTAAATTGACCGCTGAAAAAAATCTGAATACTGGAATTAATAGCTATTACTATTAGGAATAATATGTACTAAGTGTAATTTGCGAGACATTAACGGTTTATGCGCTACCCGCCAACAACCTTTTATAAGGTCTAAATTGCGCTAAATAGAATTTTCCCTATAAAAACCGTAAGTTGAACGCTGATATAAATCTGAAAATGGGTAGCCGTTAGTAGTGGAAATAAGATGTACTAAGTGTCATTTGCGAGAAAGTTACGGTTTATGCGCTATCCGCCAACCTTTTATAAGGTCTCAATTGCGCTAAATAGTATTTTCCCTACAAAATCCGTAAATTAAGAGGTGCCAAAAATCTAAACACCGGAATTGGTAGCCATTAGTAGTAGGAATAAGATGTACTAAGTTCCACTTCCGAAAAATTAACCGTCTAGGCGCTACACGCCAACAGCTTTTTATAAGGCATAAATTGCGCTATATAGTATTTGTCCTAAAAAATCCCTAAATTGAGCGGTGCCAAAACTCTTAAAACTGAAGTAGTAGGAATAATATGTACAAAGTGTCATTTGCGAAAAATTAACCGTTTAGGCGCTACCTGCCAACAATCTTGATCATTGATTGAATGAATAAATAGAATTTTCCCTAAAAAAAACCGTAAATTAACCGCTGCAAAAAATCTGAAAATTAGATTTGGTAGTCATTAGCTGTGGGAATAAGATGTACTAAGCGTAATTTGCGAGAAATTAACCGTTTAGGCGCTACCCGCCTACAACATTTTATAAGGCCTAAATTGCGCTAATTAGTATTTTCCCTATAAAAACCGTAAATTGGCTGCTGCTAAAAATATGAATACTGAAATTGGTATCCATTATTAGTAGGAATAAGATGTACTGAGTGTCATTTGCGAAATATTAACGGTTTAGGCGCAACTCGCCAACAACCTTTTATAAGGCTTAAATTCTGCTAAATAGTATATTCCCTATAAAATCCGTAAATTAAACGGTGCCAAAAATCTGAAAATTGGATTTGCTAGCCATTAGTAGAAGGAATAAGATTTACTAAGCGTAATTTTGCGAGAAATTAACCGTTTAAACGCTACCCGCCAACAACCTTTTATAAGGCCTACATTGCGCTAAATATTTTTTTCCGTATAAAAACCGTAAATTGGCTGCTGTTAAAAATATGAATACTGGAATTCGTAGCCATTAGTAGTAGGAATAAGATGTACTGAGTGTCATTTGCGAGAAATTAACCATTTAGGCGCTATCCGCCAACAACCTTTTATAAGGCCTAAATTGCGCTAAATAATATTTTCCCTAGAAAATCCGTAAATTAAGCGGTTCCAAAAATCTGAAAATTGGAATTAGTAGCCATAATTACTAGAAAAAAAATTGTACTAAGTGTTATTTGTGAGAAATTAACCGTTTAGGCGCTGCCCGCCAACAACCTTATATATAATAACATACATATATATATAATAACATACAGGCTACCTAATAAATGTGCCTTGTATTTATAAGTAGTAAAATAAAATTTGGAATCAAAAATGCAACCCGTTTGCCTTCAAAATTTCGTCGTAAAAAGACACGATGAAATTTTAAAAGAAAAAACTTCATCTCTTGTATTAAAAAACCATTGAAATTACTCTGTTTTGTACCATGTGTTAGCAACGTTGTTTTACATAAATATTTTTTATATCGCGGTAAAATAAGAAATATTTTGCAAATCAACCGCATAACAACTTTTTTATGTGCTTGCGTTGTTGTTGAAATTGAAATTGTTAGCCATTACTTGTAGGAATATATTTTATTCAATTAATATATGTATATAAAATATAATAATTTGCGAGAAATTAACCGTTTAGGCGCTACCCGCCTACTACCTTTTATTAGGCCTAAATTTCCCTAAATAGAATTTTCCCTATAAAAACCGTAAATTGACCGCTGCAAAAAATCTGAATACTGGAATTAATAGCTATTAGTATTAGGAATAATATGTACTAAGTGTAATTTTCCAGAAATTAACCGTATAGGCGCTACCCGCCAACAACCTTTTATAAGGCCTAAATTCTGCTAAATAGTATTTTCCCTACAAAATCCGTAAATTGAGCGGTGCCAAAAATCTTAATTCTGAAATTGATAGCCATTAGTAGTGGGAATAATATGTACTAAATTGCGCTAAATAGCATTTTCCCTATAAAAACCGTAAAATGATCGCTGCACAAAATCTGAATATTGGAATTGGTATCCATTAGTAGTAGGAATTAGATGCACTGAGTGTCATTTGCGAGAAATTAACTGTTTAGGTGCTACCCACCAACAATCTTTTATAAGGTCTAAATTGTGCTAAAAAGTATTTCCCCTATAAAATCCGTAAATTAAACGGTGCCAAAAATCTGAAAATTGGATTTGCTAGCCATTAGTAGAAGGAATAAGATTTACTTAGCGTAATTTGTAATAATTTAACCGTTTAGGCGCTACCCGCCTACAACCTTTTGTAAGGCCTAAATTGCGCTAAATAGCATTTTCGCTATAAAAACCGTAAATTAATCGCTGCAAAAAATCTGAATATTGGAATTGGTAGCCATTAGTAGTAGGAATTAGATGCACTGAGTGTCATTTGCGAGAAATTAACTGTTTAGGTGCTACCCACCAACAATCTTTTATAAGGTCTAAATTGTGCTAAAAAGTATTTCCCCTTTAAAATCCGTAAATTAAACGGTGCCAAAAATCTGAAAATTGGATTTACTAGCCATTAGTAGAAGGAATAAGATTTACTTAGCGTAATTTGTAATAATTTAACCGTTTAGGCGCTACCCGCCTACAACCTTTTGTAAAGCCTAAATTGCGCTAAATAGCATTTTCCCTATAAAAAACGTAAATTGATCGCTGCAAAAAATCTGAATATTGGAATTGGTAGCCATTAGTAGTAGGAATTAGATGCACTGAGTGTCATTTGCGAGAAATTAACTGTTTAGGTGCTACCCACCAACAATCTTTTATAAGGTCTAAATTGTGCTAAAAAGTATTTCCCCTTTAAAATCCGTAAATTAAACGGTGCCAAAAATCTGAAAATTGGATTTGCTAGCCATTAGTAGAAGGAATAAGATTTACTAAGCGTAATTTGTGATAATTTAACCGTTTAGGCGCTACCCGCCTACAACCTTTTATAAGGCCTAAATTGCGCTAAATAGAATTTTCCCTATAAAAACCGTAAATTGATCGCTGCAAAAAATCTGAATATTGGAATTGGTAACCATTAGTAGTAGGAATTAGATGCACTGAGTGTCATTTGCGAGAAATTAACTGTTTAGGTGCTACCCACCAACAATCTTTTATAAGGTCTAAATTGTGCTAAAAAGTATTTCCCCTATAAAATCCGTAAATTAAGCGATACCAAAAATCTGAAAATTGGAATTGGTAGCCATTAATAGTGGAAATAAGATGTACTAAGTGTCATTTTCGAGAAATTAACCGTTTAGGCGCTACCCGCCAACAACCTTTTATAAGGTCTAAATTGCACTAAATAGTATTTTCCCTTAAAAAACCGGAAATTAAGCGGTACCAAAAAACTGAAAAATTGGAATTGGTAGCCATTAGTAGTACAAATAAAATGTATTAAGTGTTATTTCTGAGAAATTAACCGTTTAGGCGCTATCCGCCAACAACCTTTTATAAGGCCTAAATTGCGCTAAATAGTATTTTGCCTATTAAATCCTTAAATTAAGCGGTGATAAAAAACTGAATACTGGAATTGGTAGACATTAGTAGTACAAATAAGATGTTCTAAGTGTCATTCTTAGCATAGTTAACATCACTAGCGGGTTTCTAATAAAATGAAATGGCGGCAAAAATATGCAAAATGGCCTAATAACTTATTAGAGCAAGTCCCATAAAGTTATTATTAGCTTATTATATAGTCTAATAGTTAAAAAAAACCCATCTTAACCACACTTTGAAGACCAGCTGTTTTAAGTATTTTATTTTTTAACATTTTTTTAACAACATATTACGTCATATGTACGTAATATGATTTTGACATACACGTGAAATTCCATATGGATAGCAATTTTGACATTCCATTTGACTTGTACACGCATTCTAAACACACCTTTAGTAGATATAGCACTTACCCGGAGTCCACACCTGATGAATTTAGGTGAAAATTCATCTCGTGTAGACTTCATTTATTAGCATTATATCAGCGTTATCATATAATCATAAGAGCTCATGTGTAGATAATTATATTATGATGTAAAACGTCATTTTAGTTGTTTTTTACACTGACGTTTATTTTTTTTTCGCAAAAAAAGGGTACAAGCGAAAATATAATTCATTAATTTTTTAAATAAAAAGCAATTAATATTGTGTGGCATGCGTAAAAAAGTACATTTTTGGTTTCTTTTACGAAAAATTAAAAATGATTCATCATCATACAAATGCATCAACGTCTTCCCCTATGAATTGATATTGATAAAAATTTGACAGTAGCTCTGCCGACGTTATATTACAAGTTATGATGAAAATTTATCACGTGTGGACATCAGGTTAGTAGCAGGATTACACTTAGTACATCTTATTCCTACTACTAATGGCTACAAAATATAATTTAGATTTTTGGCACTCAATTTACGGATTTTATAGGGAAAATACTATTTAGAGCAGTGATGCGCACCCAATGCCCCTGGGGGCCGAACACTTTTCGTGATTTACACATACACAAAACGAATGTTGACGAAGCGCACCACAAAGAGTACAAAAGTTATAATTTTATTCAGTTGTATGCCAACTTTTAAGTTAGCAGGTTGATGTCGCATGTTTTTTTATGATATAACAACAAAATACACAGTTGAAATTACAAGATAGAGAAAAAGAGAAGCTCAACTGAGTATTTTTATGATATTTTTTTCAGCATTTTAACACACTTGGAATAATTTTATGTTTGCATTTTAACCATTTTTTTTATTATTTTAAAATGTGGAAGGTATGTTATGAAAAAAAATTTTTATTTTCACTAAACATATTTAATGAAGCTGAGTGCCTTCTATGCAATCAAAAATTAAAAAGAAAATCTGCATACAATCTTAAACGTCATTACGAAAGTCGTCATTCAGAACTGTGTAGTTTGTCAGGGGAGCATAGAGATAGGCTTATAACAAAATTGAAAAAGGATTTGAAATTGAAAAATAATAAATCTTTGTATGATTGTAAAATCAATACAAGTACCGCAACATGTAGCCAAATGAAGGCTACATACCTAATTGCCTTAGGTTTAGCAAAAAAGGGCCGGCCATTTGAAGATGGTGTATTTTTTAAGGAAATGTGCTTGTCGATTCTGCCTTTATTTGGCGAAGCAGGACAACAGGTTGAAGCTATGGTAAGTGAGTTGTCCCTATCTCGCACTACAATAACTAGAAGAACTGAGGACATAGGGCATTTTCTAAATAAAAAAACAAATGACCGAATTAGAAATGCAAACTATATTTCCGTTTGTTTTGACGAAAGTGTAGACAATAGCGACACTAGTCAAATGATAATTTGCATCAGAACTGTGGACAACGCATTTAATTCATTTGAACAAATTTTAAAACTTGAGTCTTTTTACGGAAACGTAACAGGTGAAATTATTTTCAATTCATTTAATAAAAATGTGCTGTCATTAATTGATAAAAGCAAGCTTTCTGCCGTTTGCACCGATGGTGCCGCAGTTATGCTCGGTCGAACGAATGGCTTTGTTGGAAAATTAATTAAAGCTGGAATAAAGGTGCCTACTTTCCACTGCATAATTCATCAGCAAGCTTTATTTGCAAAAACAATTAGCCTTAATGAAACTATGAAAATCGCAATTAAAATAATAAATCGTTTAAAAGGAGGGCATAACGCACTAACCCACAGGAAACTGGTGGCGTTCTTGAAAGAGGTGTTATGATGACGTATTAATGTTTACTGAGGTACGATGGTTAAGTCGTGGAAAATGTCTTGAGCGCCTATTTTGCCTAAGAGAGGAAATTGCATCATTCCTTAAAGATTTGGCCTTGCCTAAAGACATCGATTTGTTAAATTCAATAACATCTACCGATTTTTTGTTTGACCTGGCATTTCTTTCCGACATTACGCTTCAAATCAATAATTTAAATTTAGTATTGCAAGGCAAAAACAAAAATATATGTGATCTATTCTATGCGGTAAAAGAGTTTTCCAGTAAGTTAGAAATTTTGATAAAACAGCTTGAAAAACGGGATTTGCGAAATTTTCCAAACACAAGTGAAATATTTCAGAAGTTTTCAAACCCAGCAAAATTAAATATATATAGCGAAGAGTTAAAGAAACTGTTAGAAAGCTTTGGTAAAAGATTTCATGATATAGCAGAAATTGAATATGCGATCAATATTTACCAAAATCCTCTTTCGTGTTCAATGGACAACGTTGCTGAAAACATAAAACAAGAGCTACGGCTAATGCGTACTGACTTAACAATTCCAATGGAAACCGGTATTAATTTCTGGAAAAATATTTGCCCAAACAAATATGGTGTTACTAGAGATTTAATATTAAAAGTTTTTTCAATGTTTTCTACTACATACATATGCGAGCAAACATTTTCGGCAATGACGTATATAATAAACAAATATAGAAACAAATTAACAGATTGTCATTTAGAAACTCTGTTAAAAATAAAATGTTATGAAGAAGATATAAGCATAGACGAACTTATTGATTTTGTTAATTCTAATAAATAATTTATTTCAAACTTATTTTATATGCATAAACTTATAATTATGTGTGCAAATTCAAACTAATATATGTTATGTACGCATATGTACATATTTTATTTTTTTTAATGTTCAATCATATTTGAATTCATATTTTTATTTAAAATTAAAACTTTTCGGCAAAGAAATTTACAATTTCAAACTAATATATGTTATGTACGCATATGTACATATTTTATTTTTTTTAATGTTCAATCATATTTGAATTCATATTTTTATTTAAAATTAAAACTTTTCGACAAAGAAATTTACAATTTCAAACTAATATATGTTATGTACGCATATGTACATATTTTATTTTTTTTAATGTTCAATCAAATTTGAATTCATATTTTTATTTAAAATTAAAACTTTTCGACAAAGAAATTTACAATACGTAAAAAATCGTTCGTTAGTGAACTTGTTTTTTATTTAAACTTAATCTTTTTTATGGATATATTATTTGATTTTTTTAATTTTTCATTCATACTTCAGTTCATTTCTCCCAGTGCATTCACCACTACACACACATTTTGATGCTGTTTCTCTTTGTGGGCAACGCTGATTTAGAGCAATTTTTGCCTTATAAAAGGTTGTTGGCGGGTAGCGCTTAAATGGTTAATTTCTCGCAAATAACTTCTAGTGCATCTTATTTCTTCTACTAATGGATACCAATTCCAGTATTCAGATTTTTGGCAGCGGTCAATTTACGGTTTTTATAGTGAAAATTCTATTTAACTTAATTTAGGCCTTATAGAAGGTTGTAGGCGGGTAGCACCTAAACATTTAACTTCATTAATAAAATATATTTCTACAACTAACCGCTAGCAATTTCAATTTTCAGATTGGCACCGCTTAATTTACGAATTTTAGTCTTTAAAAGTCGAATATTTTATGTCTAATAACTCACAGAATACTAAAATGTCGTAAATGACCAACATATAATTAGGTACGTGCGGTGTTTTCCTTCTAATTACCGTTTAAAAATGCTTAAAAAGTTTAAAACTATACTGTTTACAAGCCTTCAAACTATGTTATATTTTTGCATCTTTTATATTAATTTTTCCCACGCACGTGTATTTCTAAGAAACAACAATAACACAAGCACATAAAAAAGTATTTATGCGGTTGATTTGCAAAGTATGTATTTCTTTACTGCGATATAAAAAATATTAATGTCCAACAATATGCTAACACATGATACAGAACAGAGTAATTTCAATAGTTTTTTTAATATGTACAAGTCAAAAGTTTTTTTTTAGGCGATGAAGGTTTTTAATTTTTCTTTTAAACTTTTATCGTGTCTTTTTATGACGAAACTTTGAAGGCAAACAGCTTGCATTTCTGATTTCAAATTTAATTTTACTCTTTATAAATACAAGGCACATTTAACAGGTAGCTTCACTACGAAGGGGAAATATTAAGAATACAATTTAAAATTTTTACCCTAAATGGAAGTTTAACTGTCAAACTCCATATAAAAACATTTAAAAATGTTTGCCTTAATATTTCATTATATAAATATGTATGTACATATGTTATTATAGAAAATAGAGCATTTGTTATTATTTTATTATTACTTTTTTATATACTTTTACATACATATGTATGTATTTATATATGTACATATTGGCCCAATTTATGCAATTATAGATATACAAAAATCTCGGAATGCCCAGGTAATAGACTTAACTTGCCCAAAAATTGACTGTAGTCTATTACTAGAATAGTGTTAGGGAAAACAGAGTTTGTTTGGAATTTTTAGTGCAACAAATACAAAAGATCGCGATATTTTTCAAAATAAAATTCGGCGGCCAGACAGACCAGTTAGAGCAACTGAAATGTGTTAATATTTTGTGAACTATCAAGGCATCTCTAAGAGAAGGCGCCGATAACTAGATATAAAAAACTACGACTTAAAGTCATTTCTTTAGAAAACAAAATTGAAATTTTAGATCACTTTCGAAATGGAGAAGGCTTAACATTTCTTGGCAAAATGTTCGGTGTAAACAAAGTCACAGTAAGAACTATAAAAAAATTAAAGTTCAATTAAGCAATCGTTGATTTATGGAACGAAACTATCTCTCAAGTCTTCATCATACACTAAAGGGGTTTTAGAGATAAGGAACCAATCACCTACTTTTGTATATGATCAATGTCTTTTTTACACGGATTTTGCTGGAACCAATCTACCGTGTAAAAACAGAATTTGGTGTATATTTATTCATCGAACGTATATGATATTTTCTATTTTGATAGCTGTAAAGCTAAAAAAACTGTAAGGTATAGAATTTTTTTAAATTATATTTGGATTCAGAAGTCATAAATAAAAAAGTTTCAATAAAATCGGGAGTGGTAAATTTGAAAACAATTTTTTCGGTTGATTTGACATGGAATTACACAAATTATAATACTATGCAGGTGAATATGTATTGCAAAGAAAAGTTTTCTAGAGGTATTAAACATATT